>JAZGTK010014644.1:0-13617 GCA_036877625.1 Ambastaia sidthimunki
TGTTGTTTGGAAATAGGGGATTGTGGGAGTTGCCTCATACTCACCGGAGCATCCAGTACAATGAGCTGCGGGCAGGAGCGAAGCACAGACATACATATTAGCAGACAGAGAGGCCAGAGGCCAGTCTACTGTCACACCTAACCGATACAATACTTTAATTTTTTTCTTGCAGTTTTCTTATAGTGCAGTTAAAGGAGTTCTCTTTTGTTCTCTGCTCTGATTTTTCATTATTTGGTCCAAATCGGCATTTAAAAAAATAATTAAATACATAAAATTGTAATTTTTAGAAAGGTTACTTGTATTGTAATTAAGTTAATTGTAAATTGTAAGTAATATGGTACAATTATATTTTTACAAAAATTATTGCAAACATTTAGGCAAACAGTTTCAGTTTAAATGGTTTTTCATGATCATGAAAAACATTTAAGTCAAGTGTTTCTAAACTTTAGATTTTCTAAAGTTTACAGATGTCACTAGATTTCCATGTATCTTTCTGGTGTCTTTAATCGGATACCAAGCAACAAAAACTGGGTTTACTTTTACAGCTGGTCACAACACAGATTATTTTGTGTGCAATTTTTTTTTGTTTGGAACAAAGTGACACTTAAATTTTGCTTTTAAAACATTAATTTGTGCGTTGATTTTGTAACTGTTTGTACTGTAATCCCGGTTGTTGTGTTATCAGATAATGGTATGAGTCATAATTATTGTCTGTGATAGTGAACAGCATGACACAGAGGTTAGGCTAGAAATAAACCAGAATATTCTTTCTGAATCACAAGTCCTCAACCCTTGTAAACAAACCTTTTTGCTTGAGCATAAATTGTGTCTCATATCAGTTAATTTGCACAAAACTTTGGGCCAGAAACAGAGATCAAACTGTAGCCAAACTCTAGACACAGCAAATATGGCCTGAAACATCTTTTGTTTACTACAACAGACCTAAAATGTAAAAGTGCAGAAAAATACCAGAGTAGACATAATTTATCACAGCCTGCCAGTGTCCTTACTTCCATTTGAGTGAACCCCAGCAAGTAACATTAATTCTAACTTTGTTTAAAAACACCACATTACAGAGAGAACTCACTAGTCATGTTTAAGCCTGGGCAAAGCCTCTCAGCATAGCACTTTTGCATTGGGTCATTTATCAAGGGGGCTTTTCAGACAAGCCGGTTGACATGAGAGATGAAAGTTATTGATGAAGAGTGTGTGCTATGCTTTAAAGCTTTCCCCATTAAAGTCAAACTGAACCGTACTTTCTTTAGTTGGTCAGCATAAGTGAAAATAGCAGTAGCAAAAATAACTACATTTACCAGATTAAGTGATAATTTAGCTGCTTTTATCTTGTTAGTCCACACTGGTAAAGAATAACATACAGAATTCTCTGAAATGAATTAGCTGCTGTACTCATAACAGTTGAAGAAAGGAAGACAGCTTATTGTTTGGATGCTACGTTAACGTTTGAATAGCATACTATCATTCTTCTCTCAGTTTGCAGTATGTATAATTCTCACAGTATGTCAATTTTCTGAACACATTAAATGTACCTGGCTAACATAATACATTTATCAAAAAGTGTAGCAGAGGAAAACACTTTCTGTACCCCACAATGCAATGCAGTTAATATGACCTTGAACTGTGACAAATGAAGTCACACAATGAATCAAAATAACTTTAAATTGAAAGGACATCGGCCACTTGCTAAATTAAATATAATGTAACAAGGTCTTGTGACAACAATACCAAGTATACTACATAGTATGCAGTTCGCTTGTGCAGGATGTCATTCTGAACATAACCTGTATCACCCGTACTCACAATCATGCCATGCAGAGGAAGATGCCCATGAACTTTGAACTGATTGGTTGCCGTCACCCCTTTGCTTGTATACAGCAGCATGTCTGAAAACTTAAAGGTTTTTAGTCAGCACAGAGAGAAATTACAGTAAATACTGGCAAAAACAGTAAGCGGACTAAGAATAAACTCTTACAAGGAAAAACATCCTTTGCTGCAGACCCTTCTTCGTGAGCTTGTAGAGACAACCTTCCCTGATGAACTCCTAGACAGCAGGATAAATACACAGTAAATCAATCCGTGTGTTCTTAATATATTGTTTTTTTGAGAATTAATTATACAGTGTCCACACAGCTTTTCAATTACCAAAATTTTCCAATTCTTTTACAATTGTAATTTAATTGTAGCCTTACCGCTGGACACATTTGGCTTTTTTATGATGCTGTTAGGTTAAAAGTAAGGCTGCCCCCAAGCCATTAGTCGAATAGTCACATGTTTATGATATTAATTTAAGTACATAAATATGTACTGGGGAGGGGGTATTAAATAATGGTTTAAATTAGAGGGATGAGAAAGAATGTAGAATAATGTTACATATAACATATAACAAACCATATTTACAGTACCATATTTACATTAACCGTTTCAGGTTTTACCAGCATTTGTAGGCTTATATATTGCTGTGCAACCAAATCACCAGTACTGTACACTATGCAAACCTAGTGGTAATGGTGCAAAGTCCTAACCACTACACTACTATCATCCACCCTCCATAACTAATCAAAAAAAAGAACAAGAGATAAACAAACAGATACAAAGACAGACAAACGACAGACAAACGACAAACACTTTATTAATCCTCTGTGGGAAATTAGTAATGCAAGGTAAGAACTCACTCTTCCTGGAGCTGTAAGGTTCTCAATGCCTATCAGATCTCTCTGTAGTTCTGTCAGCTTCTGGAAGTTCTCCAGTCGAATCAGACTGCTCTGCAGCTGAGTTGCAATTTCTGCCACCTCTTTAAGGGCCTCTGCAGGGGATCAAAGTCAGTTAAAACCACGCAAGTTCATTACAATGCTTAGATCTTAAAGGAAAGTCTTAACCTAAAATGCTTTTGTTTTTGGGGTATAGTTAGAAGCATTAATACCTTCATTTTAAAACGGCTCACCTTTGCAATCGTCGTAGTCTGTGTGCTGGGGGGTGTAATGTTTACACAGGCGCTCCAGGATAAGTTTGTAGTGCATGAGTCTCTGGATGGGCTTCAGCAGGAAGGTGTTGAGAGGAAGATAGCACACCTTCTGCAGCTCAAACTCTTTATATACAGTCTCCAGTTTCTTCATACGTTTTGTAGCTTTCTCAAGCTCGGTTAGCACCTCATCGTGCTTCTGCAGATAGCCTGTGAACTCCTGAGAATAAAAACAGCTTCTCTTTTTGAATGGAGCTTCAGACCACATACTAATACAAAAACTCTATTACATCTCTCCAATTTATTATGCAGTGCTATTTCTGTGGAAGTCAACTATGACCTCACCTTCAAAGCACACATGTTGTGGAGCATTACATCACCAATTCGCTGGTAATCTCCTTTAATGTGAGCATTGGATCGTCCCTCCCTGCAAAAAAGTAAAAACCATCAAAGACTGAAACACTATTCTTAACAATAAGCAAAATAAATCTTAAAGTGATAAGGATCCTGATACGAAGGGATTTTCAAGACTCCTTGTATCACCCTGATAAGATTTTTTGCTGCTGGATGTACAATATGACCCTTATTACATGACTTCTTGACTTCATATACATTATCTCTTACTTATCCTTTAACATCATCAATGTGTCTAATGTGTTAAATGAGAGGGGTTAGTACCAGAGAGCCAGCCTTTGGTCGATCTCCTTGAGGAAGCCTCTATGAAACTCATAGATGGGGTCGATGTTGGAGAACAGGAGGGTCATGAGACTCTCAGGCATTGCGTTTTCTTTTATAACTGCACTGCGGAACCACTGAACACACACACACACACACACACACACACACACACACACACACACACACACACACACACACACCCTGAGTGAGATTAAACACAGCACCACCTCACAAACAACAGCAACAGAGATAATCTAACAAACACATTAAATACATCAAAGGACATACACAGCCCCCTTTAATCAGCACAACGTATTCACTGTACTGACAAAGCCCAGTACTGTGCTCCAGGTGCAGTGGGCTGTTACATTTAGCATTAGTCATGAGTATAGAAGACTCACCACTGTAATGACCTCCAGATCCTTCAGGTATGTCCGCTCTGTCGTCAGAATCTCTTTAGCGATGAAATAGGCTTTATCTGTAGGATATCTCTGAAAATTAAAGCATGGTTAAAATGACTAGTTTTAAGTGTCATTAATAATCAATTTTTTTTAAAACATTTTAGTCATCCCTATAATGTTCCAAACCCTGTTTACTTTTTTGGGTTTTGCGAAACACAAAAGCAGATATTTTAAAGAAATCTCAGTTTTAGTATTATTTAAATCCACTACACTAACTAGCTAAAAAGACAGATTGATTATTTTGATAACACCATTTTTAGGCAACACATTTTTAGGTAATATTTGAAGACTGATGCAAAGTGTTTACTTCTGATCAAACAATAACACTGGGGCCATGAGATTGGAAAGGTCAGTTATGCACACCAGAAGTTAGCAGAAAGCCAAAAAAAAACTCTTTAAACAACAGCAAGTCACAATGGAACCCAAAGGTCACCTGCCCTTTTCATTCACACTTGTTATTCAAATTCAAAAATGCCCTGAGTTGTATCCAGTGTTCTTTAATCAACCGTATTCAGGCCCGGGCAGGTTGGTATGCAATCAGTGTACCTTCTTCCTGCCCTCTTCCTCTTCCTCTATTCTGGCACTGCCCACCTCATTCAGGATGGGGCTCTGCAGGGGTGAAGGCATCTGCCCAGGAAGACTGAGGGTGGACATCTGGAAAGATGGTGACAAACACAGTGGGCCCTTAGTGTTGAAGGGGGACAGCTGTGGACTGTCAATGGCAGAATCTAAAGGGGTAGAGCAGAGAAGAAGAACATGAATTAATACTGCACACCACATGCACTGTGAGGGAACATTAACTAAAACAAATTAAACTTTGCAATTTCTAGTTCAAGTGTCTGCAAACTGCTGTCTTTTCAAAACTTGCCTGTGATTCTGTTCTGAATCTAACACAACAAACAGACAATTCAAAGTGCTAATAAACGTGCTAAATATTTGGACACCAGTTGAGGCATCGATTCATTCCATAACGCTTTTGTGCCGCACTAATAAATTCTGACAAATCAGGAACAGTGAAAGACATGATGCAGCAGGGCACACAGCTGTTACCACTTGTTCAGTCATTGTTTGCAGAGCTATAAAAAAAAGCCATGAGAATACAAAACATCCATTTCCTTTATCATAACCTCTTTTACATAAGCAAGATAGTACGACTAAAAGAGGGACAAATATGGAAAGGAGGAAATGTTTTTTCCTTTTTTCATTAAAGAGGAGCAGCTCACAGGGGAAATCAAGAATGAAGAGGCTGGGCATAAACAAGGAACTAAACTGCAGAAGAAAAAGGTGGCTTTACGACCCGGAAACAATTCTTGCCGAGGATTATTAGCAATACCACAGTGTTGGTGAGCCGGCAGCGTTTTTCAGTTTAACTGGAGTCTCCCAGCAGGGATGACATAGAAGAAGGGGGGCTGGGGGTTCTGCAGCGAAGATTTGGCTGACAGCCTGAACAAACAGAGGGAGGGCTTCACACTAGAACGAGGCTGTGGAATTTAGCATAAGAGATACATCTGAAACTCTGAGTCAACACAACAGACTTCTGCAATCGTATTTTTCCACTTAGTCCTATTACTGCGCTTATATCAAATTTCTATAGGTAGTTAATTATAGATCTTAACCCAAGAAACTATTGTATTACACTGTTTGTGAACTTTATATTGTCTAGTATAAGGTAACACAGCAAGTGACCTGAGCTACCCTCTAAAGTAATCGTTACAAACATAGACCATATGTAAACATTTGTGTAAAGCACCCGTTGTTAAAAAAAAATCATCCAAGGGCTGATTATTTCATTTTCATTGTATATAGTGACTTTAACCTAATCAAGTTACTTGACTAAGCACAGACAATAAGCCAATATGGGTACTACTGAATGTAATGTACTTAAATGTACATTAATGCTAAATATACATTCATAACGAATGTGATTATATTAATGTAAGTGAATCACAGGGTCCACAGGGAACCAAGGGACAAACCAAAACAGTTCATATCCAGGCAGACAAGATAAGGATCAATGAGCTTGATTTGCCTCATTTATGGATTTAAATGATTTCAAATGCAAATTCACATCTGATGGCTGGTATCTGCTGGCAAATTTCAGGGTTTCAGCTCAACAGTTAACCACAAACTCTTAAAATCGGCAGCACAGGCTCTGTAAAGAAAGCATAATGAATAGAAGTGGGCTAAAGCTACTGTTGACATTGGCACTAATCCATGCCACTGACAAATGCTCCTTTAACGTAAAACTAATCAAAATAAAACTGGAAACCACCAATCATGACAAATTTATTGAGGTCACATCCTCATAAAAAAAACCATTCAAGCAGTTTAAGAAAACTGGATTAGATTTTAATGAACACCATACTAAAGTTTTAAGTGGGTTAGGTATAAAAGGTCGTTAAGAGCAGGACCAGATGGTTTTGTTGGGAAAATCTGTGGAATGGATATAAATATGGTTAAAGGTGTTAAACGGAACCATGGATAATACTTATTCATAACTAATGTGCAAGACATGTTGAATCTACAGAACTGTGAATGATGGCTGTTTAAATTCTGCAGAAACCTAAAGCTTTCAGTGGAGTTCTGGATGTTCCGTACGAGCTTAGTTGTTGAATATGCAAATGCTCAACTAGATGCATGCTTTATATTTTAAAAGATTTAAAGACGGGTAGAAAAAAATGTTAAGTCTGAAATCTTAGTTACCCAAAAGTGAGTATTTTATTCAAAGGGAAACGCATGAAACAAACACTTTCACATTAGTACATTAAGGACCTTTTATATGCATTAATACCTCCAAATAATTGTGAATACAAATTAGCAAAGAGTAAATAAAAGGCATAAGTAAGGAAGTGTAAGAATCAGTAAGACGAATCTGGTTAAGCTTTTTTCCATCACGTCCCAAAAAGCAGGATAATTTAGTCAGAGAATCTGTGTCTATGACTCTAGTCTAATGGGAACACTGATTTTTATTCTGAGCCATTTAAAAGCCTTGCTTACACAGTATTGTGATGCATTGTGTTTAAACAATTTGAAAACATGTTTTATTTTTTAGTACTGAATTTGACAGTTTGATTCACGCTATTTGCTATTTGTTTAAATACTGCAGATCAAAAATTTGGATGAATATATGTAGCAGTTACTTTTAAAATAAGGAAAAAATACAATGAAAAAATTGTGCAACGTAGTTTGTGCAATGTACCTGGGATCAGTATTATAATTTCAATACCTTAATTTATATATATATTTTTCTAGTAGCAATTATGCATCTTTTGTAAGAAATTTGTAAGAAATTTTAATTTAATTAAAAACAGCAAAATATTTTTGTGCCAATATTTCAAGTGCGCATGTAAACACATTAGTACTATCTAATAAAATTATGAATAATGGAAAATACAAAACTGCACTAGTCTTGGGGAAAAAATAATGCATGAAGTGAAGTGATTTATTTTTCAACAAATGTAATAATTTAATGAAGAAATTAATTTAAAGATATTTAAGAATTGTTTTGAAATGTATTTGAAGTGCTTAGCGGGAGTGCTATAAATGGTTCATAGTTTTATTATAATAATTAAAATATACATGATTATAATCATGATCCATTATGTAAATAAAGAGCTTTTCAGGAACAATGTGAAGTGAAAACACTAATAAAGTGTCAGTCTTCTCATTCAACTGGAAAACATCCACAATCTCAGACACTGTAACTTTGTAAAGAAATAAAAGCTAAGAGTTAAATACATTAAGCAATGAAGTGTGTTTATGTAATAATATATTATAATAACGGATTCCTAACCTTGTTGGAAAAAGCAGCTTTTTGCATTAAAGTCCCTGTATGAATGAAATAGCGGAATTAAATTTAGGTTAAATCATCCTATTATATACTGCAAATTATATGAGAGATTTCTGAATCTAGACCAAGAGCATTACAGGTACCCAGTTTCTGGGTGCAGGCTTTTTAAAGTGAATGTTAAAATAAAAACCTTTTTTTAAAAGGTGCCTCATTTATAGGTCATTTTATATTTCAAGGGATTTGGCAAAACTTTATAATAACTTTCATTATACAAAGTCATTAACAAATATCAGTTTTAAATAATGCTTAACAGATTATTAGGTCATGTACATTCAAATAGTGAAAATTCATGAAACTGATTTTTGTATTTGAATTAGAATGTCACTGAACTGCTGATCTGCACTATAAAATGCCTATAAAATGCCTGACTTAAAATATGCATGAATGACTTATGGAAGTTATATATGCAAGTTATTATAAAAGTATCACTGTAGAATTCCTGAATCCTACAATTAATACAGCACAGTATAGCCCAACTTTATTTGACCATGGGTCAGATCAGGAGGAGAGAGAGGAATCCAGGAGTCTCCATAATGGGGGAGAAAGTACCATTGGGGGATGGCCAAATAGTGTCTTGCCCAGAGTTTAAGAGCAGCCCAGGCAGCCCTTGCTTGTGAGAGTAGAGAGAGGCATCAGCAGTTTAAAACCGAAAGGATGCAAATAAGAATTAAATGGACCATGTTTCGTTTGCTCTCAAAATGACAATGAGAATGAATTCTGGTTAATACTTGTTAATTCTGCTTTCTACCTTAGTTTGTAGAAATTGGAGTTTAGTTCTGGGTTTTTAGGGTGTGCACCATTCTGACACAATCTATAGTTGAGAAGGTATGGCTTAGAAGCATGAAATGAAATGCAAAGAACAGAACAGTCTGGTTTACACAGGGAAGCAGAATAATATGGCAGGATGTTAAATTAGATTAAGCAAGAAAGGAAATGACATACTATAAAGGCAAAACGACACTGCCTGCACCTCATCTTGAGCTCACAGAACTGAATGTACTCAAGGCAATGCAGTCAATGCACTACAGACCATAGACCGGAAACCAAAGACATTTCTGTGGTCTGGAGGTCATACAAAAATACAACTGCACAATGCTGATGTTACCCATTAAGGCACTGTGTAATACTTTGCATTATTCACAGTGACAAATGTTTAAAATGCATTAGATGAGGCATTAACAGGCAGAAAAAGATCAAGTTAAACTTTGAAGATCCAAAAGTAATAAACCCCAACAAAGAACACTGAAATCGATTTGCTTCTTAAGCACACAAGTTATCAAGTGCTTCAAAAGCAAATATGCCATACTGGTAAAATATACATTGTGGGAAAACAGCTATGCAAATAACGTGAAATTTATAACGTCAATGAACTATAGTACCTGAATCATGTTGCAGAGGCCACTTTATAAAAGGCTGAAACTTTACCAATGATCAAAAATAAAGTTCTTAAATAGTATAGTTCTTAAACTAGCATTTCTTTTTGTGAAGGAAAAGCACTTACATTCACACAGCTATCAAAAGGTTTATGGGAAGCTGAAATGGGAACAATCCACGAGTTTAATTAGAACTGTCAGTCTCTATAGTTCCTCATGCCATCCAAACACTAAAAGTATATAAAGTGAGAACTCTTATGCTTATACACCATGCATGAGGTTATATATTATTATATTACATTCACTTTCTTAGCAGTGGTATTGCCAGCAAAATACTTGACCACGTAAATTCTTTGACATAAACGCAAAAGCAACTTCTAAGGACAATTCATCTTTTCCTTTTATGTGCAGACTTAAGCCTAGGGATAAGCTGTGGGTTTAAAAATAATAAAGCTGTTAATAGCTACAATGATCTGAGCAACCATGAAAAAGCATTAAAATAGCCCTATCACGTAGACAATGAAACAGCAGGGGGCAGTGTGGAGTAAGTGAGTCTAAAGCAACAAAAACAAAGCTGTAGTGTAACTTTGGCTCAACTTTGCTAAACATCTATGGCTGTGAGTTCCACTGCTAATTCATCAAAGCCCTGAGTACAGTAGATATTACTGACCAGCACTGGAATACACTACAGATATGAAAGTACCTTCATGAATATACATAACTCTCTGAAAGCTTATGCTAGTAATATCTATTTCTTCCTCACTTAAATGACAATCATATTGTACATTTGTATATATAACAAAAGATACATTTTCACTTCCTTGCAGGCTTCACTGGAGTGGTTTGCAGAATGTTTGCTATTAAATTTGAGGTTTCATGTACTTCCCTAGAGATCCCTAGAGTCACTAAAGAACAATCCTAAGGACAATTCACTGAATGTGATAAAATGTTTTTTCTCAAAGCCCCAAACAGTCAAATTAGAGAACACAGTTTTATGTGCATACAGGTAAGGTCATAACTACTCACAGCGGTTTAATTATCCCCTTCAAAAGGTCACAGCGCAAGATTCGCTTTTAATTATGCAGTTTGCCAAGATTAAACATCAAATTAAAAAACTGATTAAAAGACTGAAGTACAAAATAATTCCCACTTCCCTTCAAGAATCTGATGTGGCACACATAATTAAAAATTAAAAATGTACAGAATGAATAAACACCAACAAAGACAGATAGATGAACATTTAAGAAAGAGCTTGTAGGAAAAAAATGGTAGACTGAAGAGCTAACAAGTGGCAAAACTATTAGTAATGATTCTAACATGGTGATGTGAGTAGGTAAGTGCTTGGTCATGTTCTGCTTTAAAACCAATAGTTTATTCTGTTACTATTTAAAGTGGACGAGAAGTCAGGTTAATGGAGGGCAATCTACATTTTAAGTTGGGTGGTGCCCGAGGGGTCCCCAAGGCCTAAAGCCCTGAGATTTTGGCACTCCAGCAGAAAGGCATCTAACTCTGTTCCACTCACCAGTGGGTTGCTGAAGAAAAGGTTCTGATCTGGAGGCAGCCCACTGTCTGACCCCCAGTCAGAGTCAGACTCTGAGCTACCATTGGCAGATCCTTCTGTGCCTGTTGGAGGATAGCTGAGCTGCTCCAACTGCTCAACTAGATCATTAAATTGCATGGCTGAACTGTCTTCGGAACGTACCGAATAAGCAGGGAAGTTAAACATAGAGCTGGCCTCAGAGAGGTTCTCTGAACCCGGCAGACGCAAGGACGACGAAGAGTCAGGTCCTCCAAAGCCGAGCGAGAATGAGTCACCCGCAGAACCCAGTGGAAGGTTATCCATCGAGCTACACTCAGAGCGGTTGTTGACCAGCGAACTGGTCTCAGAGCGGCCAAAAGCACTCTCATAGTATGCACTGGCATTGCCATTGAGGGCCTCAAGACCTAGAGCGTATGTAGTGACCTGAACAGGGTTTTCATCACTGTATTCAAACTTCTCAGCATTCTCTTCATCAAACCCATAACAGTAGGCCTCTTCACCCCCAGCATAAAATGACATTTCCGCTGGATCATCATCTATGTACTCCTCGCTAACATGCAGCTGAGAGCAGGCCATTGGTATCTGATATGATATCATTGGGAATTGTCTGGAGCGCATCAACTCTGCCTCAAAAGCCTCAGGTGTGAGAAAACCCTTTTTTGCCCCACCCCCCACTCCGCTTAAACCATCCACCACTACTCGCTCGCTAACCTCATTGCCATTTTGGGAGGGCTGTGCACTAGAACTACTCTCTACACACACAAACGAGGGGCTGCAGTCTCCTGCTGCCTGGATATAAGTGGCACCTGGGAGGGCGTAGGTGGATTGGGAGTTGGTCTTGATGGAGTCCTGCTTCATGGGACTGGGAGCTCTTGCAGGCTGCTGCGTCTGCTGGAGATGCTGGAGCTGGTTTGGAGTCTCCGTCTGCATGGGTGAGCTGGGGAAATGCAGGGAGTGGAAAGAGGCAGTGGCAGAAGAAGACGACACAGGGGCCCTCAAACTGTCATTAAAAGACAGATTCTGAGATGGAAAGTTAAGGTGAAGAGAAAGAAAGTGATAAAGGTCAGTTCATTGACAAAATGTTTTTTGATATAATGGTTGTCATAAGATTGTTTGGTTATGTGCTTGATCTTAAATTTAGGTCTCTACTGACCTGTTTTGGCACATCAGAAACCAAAGAACGAGTTGACATTCGAATCTTACTGTTCCTCCTGTCACAAACAGCATAATCAGAACAAAAACAAGCAAGTGACAAGGACCACAATCAGTGCAGATATGCAAAGCCTAACAAAAAATAGCCTAATACATAAAACCAGTTTTAGGTAGTTTTTAAGAGTATAGTAAATAGAAATAGTAAATTTACTCACCTCTGGTAAGGTGTTCTTCTTAAGCCACTTTCCCTCACATACTCAACCAGCTGTTTTTGCGTCCTCCCACTATCACATATACACATTGTGTTTTAACAAATCGGATAATACTTGCATTGTAAAACCTACAAGTCCATCTAAACAAATGCAAACACCTGTATCTAAATGAAGACCCTCTGCTGAAGAAAATGGCTTTTGATTTAGGTTGAGGCTGATCTAACAGACGGAAAAATGAGTGATGCTCCACGCAGTTCTTCCAGAAGATCTTACACTGATCCCGACTGGCCATTAGAAACTCCAGTGTATCCTGATGAGGACCCTGTGAAATGGAAAAAATTATCTCAGATAAAAGACGAAATGTTAAAACATATGGTCCTGTTTCTTAACGCCCCATATAAGTGATCTTTACAGATTAACAAATGTCACTTGGAATACGTTTTTCAATGTTTATATGGAATAAAAGATGGGCCCATCCAAGCAAGCTTCTAAGCTTCAAAACATTACTTCTATCATTTATTATGGTACTTTATGTACTTATAAATATGGCAGAGTATATTCTGCCCTCTTTGTGCCGAGGTGGCGTGTCTAAAGATTATTATATGCACATTAACTTGATACCTACATGAACCTCCGGGTGGAGTTTAATGAGAAACCTTTTTCTTTTAAAGCTCAGCTTCCGAATCTTGGACCAGTTAAAGGTGTTGATTTTGGTGTGGCCCTACAATAGTGACAGATAACAATTATAAAACAAATAATACCACTTTAAAATCATCAAGATCAGGGCAGGCAAAAAATACATAGTACAGACAGCTGTGACAAGACATCAGTTGAATTCCGTATTAATGCAGTCTAACATTTACAGTACTTGGCAATCGTACAATAGCTACAGATTATGAATTCTATTACTTGAAATAATTTGTTATTATCTTTTATTAAACTGTGGCAACAGAAATATGATTAAAGCAATAAGCTACTAAAAGCTGTGTGGTACACTGATTTTACAAAGGTTCCTTTTCCTATAGTAAAATGAAGCACATCCTATCATAGCTTATTGCTTTTTTCTTTTAAACTCTGCACTCTTCTTAGAGCACAACCTATAGTCCATTATCCCAACAGCTGCATGTACCTGAAAGACCTGCAGGCCAATGTGAGCTACAGCCAGGTTGATCTTAGTGCCTTCTCGATCAGCAGCAGGATGAAAGCGCACCCCATACATCTCCAGTTTTCGAGCAATCTCCAGAACTTGGAAATCTGATTCTGCTGGTGTTTGCCCACTACAGGAAACAGATTAAAGACAAAAATATTGAGAATATTCCATTGTGCATTTACACTCTGTATAATAGTATATGTCCCTTTACACCTTAAAGATAT
>JAZGTK010014645.1:0-13616 GCA_036877625.1 Ambastaia sidthimunki
CACTATCACAAAACACACAAACAACATCACTCACTATCACACAACACACAAACAACATCACTCACTATCACAAAACACACAAACAACATCACTCACTATCACAAAACATCACACACTATCACACAACACACCAGTGTGCAACAATACACGTGTGTTTACTGCGCTCACTAATGTATTTAAACGCCATACCGCCGCTGGAAATTCAACATCTCGTGATTTTAATACTGAAAACTTAAAGCCTTCAAAACTGACACCCATCACAATGTCTCCTGCACATCACTCTTCAGTTTTCAGAGTGAAAATAACACAATCATCTTCAGGAAGAAAGAAAATAAATAAAGTCAGAGGAGAATTCATAATAAGACGCTGGCTTTTCATTTGATGAGCTTATAAATTATTACTTGTCATTTAGTTCATCTTCATTAAAATCAGCCTCATACTTCATCAGAACAAAAGTGACACTCATCCGACCTCTTTTCCTGACAGCTCTCAAACGTGTGTGTTCTCTGTATGCGTGTGTGTGTATGTGTTCTCTAAATGTGTGTGTATGTGTTTTCTGTATGTGTGTGTGTGTTCTCTGAATGTGTGAGTGTGTGTGTGTTCTCTGTATGTGTGTTTTCACTGAATGTGTGAGTGTGTGTGTTCTCTGAATGTGTGTGTGTGAGTGTGTGTGTGTGTTCTCTGAATGTGTGTGTGTTTCTGTATGTGTGTGTACAGATTAAAAGGAAATCAGGGCCGAAATTAAACAGAAGCTCTTGCACATCAAAGTAAAAAGCAGCCAAAATCATCATAGTGTCTTGATGTTTCAAGTGTGTGTAAATGTGCTTATATTCTTGCTTATGTAAATAACACAGGCACACATCACTCATTAATGGCATTAGGACTGTAACAAAGCTTCTCAGATTAAAACTTCACTCATCTTCATCACTTTTACATACCAGCAGGATGTATCTGAACTACTGTGTCTGAACAGAATCTGTGTTTAAAGCAGGCTTTTCTAAACACTCTCCCTCGGTCTGCCAAAAACATCATCGGTTGAGCCAGTATTAATGTCGGGTCACTGCAAATATGTGGAAATTAACCTATGATTATCTTATTGTCTCTGCTTACTAAGCTGGGATATGAGCAAATAGTCTTACATCAAAAGAAGAACTCTCTTCACCTTTAAGAGGTAATCCCTCTTTACTCTCTTTACTTTTAACAGCAGCCAGTCACAGAAATATTTATTAAAATCATTTACATGATGAACTCGGTGGCTCTGACCAGAAGAGGGCACCAAAGTGACGTCAACATGCTGCTTGGCAAAGAATGCTGTTATTAACACATTCTAAACATTTATATTTTTACAGGTGCCCATGCTTAACTCACCATTGTGAAGGCACTGCGGGTGGTTAATTGTGTGTTGCTATGTGGTTGCTAAGGTGTTGTTAGGTTGTTCTGGGGTGGTTGCTTTTAAAAGAAATCAAAACAGCCCAACATGGCTCCATAGTTACATCCTTCATATACGTAATTTGTAAGAATCTGATGTGAAATGTTATTGCACTAGAGTAAGACACAATGCTCCCCCACAAATCTGATACTCTACACCGTACCTACCTTCATCATTGGTACACATCAGAGGATGACAACAGAAATACTGTCATGCTATTAGCATCATTTCAAAAACACTGTAGTGAAACCACACTTACACCCTACAGTTAGCAAACGGCACTAGTGAGAGAACTAGTCTTCTCAGTATAAACCTTAACCTTGAGAGGGAAGGTGTTTGTATGAGAATATAAAGCAGTTAGTATGAATCTGAAAGTGTGCAGATCTGAGTTACAGGCAGTGTTCACACTAAACAGTGTACAAGATTCCATCATTTCTCATCCTGCATCTCTCCATCTCTTTGACCTTCTACAGCTTCTATGGCTTTCTCATCTCTCCTCCACACTATCGATCTGCTGACACTCATAATTAATTTACAATTAGAGTTAAAAATTGATCACAGCTGTGTCCTAATGACAAATATTATTTGATTACTGACTGTGGCCAAACATGACTCTCATTAGTTTTTCTTTTAATCAGTGATTAGAGCTAAACTGTGTGTGTAAGTGTGTGACCATCAGTGTTTGTGTGTGTGATTCAGATACATTCTGTGTGAATTATATAATGACATTTCACTGGGGGCAGCTTTGTTAAAAGGGTTTGTTAAAGGTTAGTATTTACAGCCTGAGGGGACCTTGGTATCATTATCGGAAAAATAAGTTCTTAGGGCGAGTAATAACTTTTTGATGAGAAATTGAGTGACGTTCTTTGAATTCACATGCACTGATGAATCATATACAATAAGATCAGGAATGTTAAGAAAGTTAACAGGATTTATTTGGATGTCATGTTGACTTTGAAGTGTGTGTTTGTATGTCGAGACACGAGCATGTGTGTGTTTAAAACTGCATGTGTGAATGCGTGTGTGGGAGGTTATTTCTATGCAGTGTAACGCTTGACTTAAAAACGCTATTGATTATATGCAGGAAGTGATTCAAGAGAAGGACAGAACACAGATGCTGAAGAGGGTTAACGAAGGGAAGGAAGTTTGAACGTCTGGCAACCAGTTGCACCCATGAGTCTGTTGAGTGGAAGAACCTTCTGCTGGTAAAATCCCCTTACCATCAGTTTCAGCTTCCCAAAAACCTCTCAGTCCTGAGCCCAACACATTTACTGTTTAAATGAATGAAAGCCTCATTTTACGAGTTGTATGCTGTGAATTTGCAGAACTGCGAATGTTAGCATAAGCTTTCTGACTGTCTTTCTGAATGATCTGTTTTCTTGTTCAGGTTAATGGCAGAGCAAGAGCATGTTACTGAGCATGATAGTTACACTGTTGACATGTTTGCTAGTTTGCCACTATTGTCACCCAAAAGGGAAAGCAAAATAGCCCATGTTTTGAATACTCCCCCCCCTTACACTGTCAGGACAAACATGTGGTCTCAGCAAAGTCACATCATTGGTTGAGCCAATGTTGTTATGCCACTAAAACAGGTTGCAATTTCATTCACGACACACTTCACCTTTAATCTTAATACAACAGCATCTGCAAAACCTAATATTTACAATCTCTACATGCCTGGAGAAAGCTTCAGTTGCATTGTTACACCTGTTAGACACTGATGCCTTCCAAAGCAAATCTGAGTTTAATCTCACAATCTCTCTCTCATGCCACAATATCTGCCTTGAGTCACTTAACTCATTTCCCTGGAGAAACACCCATACAAACCCTCACAAGCTTTGATGATAAAAGTGCCAAGCTACTAAATGTAGCTATTAAAATGTATCTGGAAGATTAAACGTTTTCTTTGAACATGAGCGAGAGTCAGAGAGAGAGAGAGAGAGAGAGAGAGAGAAAGCAAAGATTGCGGGTGTTGGAGGGGATGATTAGAGAAGGAATGTTTAATAAATAATACAGCTTCAGGAGTGCAGAGATAACATTGTCCACCCTAACACACACACACACACACACACACGCACACACACACACGCACACACACACACACACACAGTATCAAGGTTGTCCAGACTCAGCTAACAGCATTGAAAGATTTTACTGCTACTTAACTGCACTGGAAACAGTTTAGTTTAATGTACAGTGTAGAGCTGCTGGAACGAGGGTTTATTCTATGCTAGTTACTGCCATGATCCTATTAACTTACTAGTTTACAGATCATCTGTGCTTTAGCATAAACATGCATTGAACCTGGAACCCTGAACTGTCTCCCACACATGATGTGACTCTGTTTGGTGGAGTTGAAAGTGGCTTTTTATTTTCTCAAAAGTAAGCGTGTCATAATGACCAGAAAGAAAACAACAGAAATAAAAGCAGCGTAATTCAGATAAAATATGTTTGTCATCAAAGGTCTGATGTCGTGACTGTTGAGCTGTTTTTAGAAACACACAGAAGTTGCCTCCTGCTCTCACATGAAAGACTGAATCAGACCGTTTGATATTTGCCTCTGTTCTCTGGAATTCATATTCATAACAAACATTTCCATCTGCTCCTAATCCAGTTTTAAGAGGCCACACGATATCCTTAAGCTCACATCTCAAGTGAAATGTACAGACACCTAAAGGGCAAATCACAGCTTAATCTGGTGTATAATCATCAGATGTTTAAACTTGTGTACATGTGGATTATCTTCTGCCCAGCGGCTGCTGCATCAGATTAATAACAACACGAAACACTGTTTAACTTCCAGACTCTGTGCAACAGAATATTAGACAGGAAATGATGCAGCATGAGGGTCCATTTGGGTCCATTTAATATAATCTACTGGAACTAGATGTTTCCATTCAGATGTAAATCTGCAAGAGTCTGATAAAAAATGACACAGAACACAGAGCAAAACACCAAAGCAAAGTGATAAGACTGTGAGGAACAGAGCGCAAATGAAAGAAGTAGCCAGTGACGTGGAAAATACTGAATACAAACACTGAGAGGTGGTTAGGTGACACGAGATTTTAGCAGATTTTAGCAGTTACCTCACAGACAACATTAAAATGCCTCTCAGCTAGATGACATTTAACAATTGGGCTCCTCAGGTGAGATGGTTGCTTGAGAGCAACCTTTCTAAAACAGCTGACAGCACTAAACTTGAGAAGAAAAATAACTTTAGTTGCGCAGTATTTAATTTTCAAATATTGTGCCAAATAGAAACAGACAAAACGCTGCATTTCTGTGCAGTGCTTGAAATGAAAAGTGTTTTTCATTAAAATCAACATCCAAACAACCCAATTTCCTAAAATGAGCTGGACTTCCCAACACTAATTCTGAAGAGTTTGATTATTGCCACAGTTTCACAGCTGACAGTGTCATACAAACTGTGATGTAATGTTTTCTCACACAACACCAGCATACTAAAGAAGTTCTGTGAAGTCTTGTGTGTGTGAGTATAAACACTTTACGGCCCTTCACTGCCGTCCCGGAGGCATCAGGACAGATTAGAGACGCTTCCACTACAAATGTGATGACATCTCATGGGTTTTGACTGCCTTCACATGTAGTTTGAGGGATCTGGGCCTGTTTGTGATTGGATCATGTGGAATGAATCTCAATACTAAGTGTAAACAGGGTTTATATTGCTTCCTGCTCTGAAAAACTCTTTGTGTCAGCAGCGTGGACGGGTTATGATGTTTAAATGTTAGGTGGGCAGCACATTCGCTTGTGTAGATAGAGAGAGAGAGGGAGAGGGAGAAAGAGAAAGGAAGAGAAAGAGAGAAAAAGATTTCCAAAGCTGAGAGACTGGAGTGGTGTTAAATGGATTGTGCAAACTCAACTTTGAAGAGGAAAAAAATTCAAAGTTTAAACTTTAGGAAGAAGAGCCTGAGGGGAGAGAGAGTCAAATCCATCACACCTTCACCCTCTCTCTCTCTCTCTCTCCCTCTCATTCACAATAATCTAAACACCAGCAAACAAATGACACTGTGACGCTGGTGCCTCATTATTACACACATTCATGTCTGCTGTCAGTCAGTCTCCAGTTTCTTCAAAACTCTCATGACCAGTTTTCATTGTGTCCACGGTGACAGCGGTTGGTTGTAAATTTAGGTTGTAAGATTGCTTTCCCAACATTTCCCTGAGGTAACAAAAACATTATTTTGAATGTTCTAGGTGCATTTAAAACTTTAAGCTTTTTTAGATGCTGCTTTTATTGCCTGGTTGTAGGAACATTATTTTCATTTTTTTAAAATGTAACAGCAAAAACTTAAGAATTAGAAGTTTTTATATATATATATATATATATATATAAATATATAAATATAAATATGTGAGATATAATGATAAAATGTTCTGCTAACCTTACTGCAATAACGTTTTCCGATCATTTGAGAGAAATTTAGAGAACAGTAGCCAATGTTCTGAGAACGTTCCCTGTTAGCTGGGGTCCTGAAACACCACCAGCACACAGTTCTTAGGAGGTTTCCTCGCAGGACGTGGAGACTGAAGATTCTCTCTCAAGAACATCTCCAGATATCTCCAGTGGTAATGATTGTTTCTTAAAGCTAATGTTACTTGTGTATGTGTTAGTGAATTCACTCACTTTGTAGGCAGAGTCCATCAGTGCAGTTCTGGGCCTGTAGTGTGACTCCATCACAGTCTTTCCCTCCATTCTGGGGCATGGGAGCATTACACTCCCTGTTCCTCCACTGAGTGCACTCAGTAGTACACACAGACCATTTACTCCAGCTGGCCCATTCCCCATCCACTGCAAACACACGCAGACACAGAAAAATACAAATATTCTGAAACAAAATAAACTTGTTTAGTTATTAGAGAGTTATCAGGCATCTAAGTTGTCTAGAGAGGGAGCTGTGCATTCTGAATGTTATTTTTACATAATACGTCACGCTTCTTTCATTTAAGAAGGTCGATGCAAATGCTGTTTTTTACGGTTGTGGTGTTCCACTCATTTCTCTCTGTCAGGTGAAGTTGCTCCGCTTTGCTTTCGTCCGGTCTGAATTCTCTGAGTTCTGTGTCAGAGACTGAGTGCATGAGACAGCCGTTGGTTTGCAGTATATGGGTCACATATCATTAAAGACTCAGTTTGGCATCTCTGCTGCTGGATGAAGATGTTTTACCTGCTTTAGAGCGGCAGGAGAAATGTGCTCGGCCCTCAGGGGCCTCGAGGGGCCCAAGTATATGGGAGGTGTCTGACTGAACTGATGGGCCATAGAAAAGATGCAGTTCTCTCCTAATATCAGGAGGACTAAAACTGGCCTGAAAAACTGGCCAAAAGAATTTTTGTGAAGTTTTTATGAACGGAATTCCTCACTTGTAACCCAATGTTTCCAGCGTGAATTCTCCATCCTGCAGTTGTGGAAGGAATTGTTCACTAATAAGCTGCTTTGGATAAAATCTGATTACATGTAAATGCAGGAAAAATATAAAGGAAAATCTTCACATTTTTTTAACATTTATAAACAGATCTGATGTTTTCTTCACCTTTAATCTGAATGATCATAATTAGTTTGTAAATAATGACACCATTACATCATTTTTGGCTAGACTTGTACCTGTACAGACTGAAGTGCAGGCCATTTTTTGGATGGCCTGTCCGTCACACGGCGACCCCCCGTTTAAAGGTGCCGGATTGGTGCAGCTACGTGTCCTTTTTTGCAGGCCACGTCCACAGCGGCTGTTACACGCCGACCACTCTGTCCACGTCGACCATCCGCCATTTACTGTGACAACACACACACACGACTCTAAAAATGATGTTTCTTTAATGCTTTCATGTAGCACTTCAGGTCCGGCTATAAGACATCTTATTAACATCTTATTCTGATTCTTGGGTAATTGTGCTTGATGTGAGGGCAGGTTTTCTGCCCCAAACTCATGAAAATCACAGCCTTAGTTAATTTAAAGGGCCACAAACAAAACTCTTAGAAATATTTACAGTATATACACTATACGATTCTATGTCATGAACTTTAAACACAGTAAGTGGCAATGTTTTAAATGTAAGTTTAAAGTGACGTATTTAGTCAGGTATGACACGTGACCTCAGGGAATCAGGGGCTGAGTGTTTTGCACAGAGACACTTCAGTTGCTACCTGCCTGCACTGGAGTCAAACCAGCAACCGTCTGAATACAAGCGTGACTCACTAACCAGCAAACTGCCCAATTTACTGCTGGATTTACTGCTAAATGTAGCATGAATGACATGCCATTTTATTTGACAAGTTTAACTTTTAACTATTATTTAAAAGTGTTAAAGTTTGTGTCGTCATGTTCAGATGTGATTGTGGTTCAGATGACTCTAAAAAACTAGAGAGAGAGAAAGAGAGAGAGAGAGAGAGAATGATGGTGTGTTGCAGCTGTGTTTGAGTTTCTATATTCCAGCTGACAGATTCTTTTACCTACACACACACACACAGCTGTGCTAGCTGGGCCTCTGTGTGTGTGTGAGGGGTGTGTGTTTGTGTGTGTGTGTTTGTGAGTGAGGGGAGTGTGGTAAGTTAATAGCACCTCTGGGAGTGACACAATTTAAGAGTTTAAAAGCTTCTGTGTCTTTCACCGGAAAACTCCAGAATCACCTCCTGACTAGAGTTCAGTTAAACACCCCAGCTGTGTGTGTGTGTGTGTGAGTGAGTGTGTGGGAATGTGTGTGTTGGAGTAGATGTTGGAGTAGTAGCTTTAAGTCAATTCCTCTCTTTCTTCCCATCTTTCCAGAGTTACAAGACCAAGCAGCCAAAGAGAAGTCACCCCCAACTCTCTCTCTCTTTCTTCCTCCCTCTCTGTGTCTCACTATTTTCTCTGTCTTTCTTTAGTGTTTCACATTTTATGATGTGAATGTCAGTAGTGTAAAATTGTGCGTTTTCTGGGTGATGACTGGGGTGTTACTAGATGGTTGCTGGCTTGTTTAGATGATAGCTAGGGGACAGCGCTAAAACGCACAGTGACGAATCATTTAGACAGAAACGGGCTTGTTTTTGCAGCAAAGCTAAATAAACGCCAGCATTAGCGAGCTGATCTTAAGCACCAAACCCAAAAACACTGAGTCATAAATCTGCTCTGATGACGAGAGAGCCACGCTTCAGAAAATCCTCTGTGATCTCTGAAAGAAGAGATGACATCAGTGATATCCCCCCACACAGACCTTAACCAGAGGAACAGCAGTGAAAGCCACAACAACACAACCCACAACATTTAACAGTGTAACTGAAAATGTTCTACACACACACACACACTCATCTGGTTGTGATTATATGTTAACATGCAGAACAGGACTGTCAGACACTTCTGTTCTCTCTGTATGTGGTTTAATTAGTGAGGTGACACACAAACTGCTGACAAAAAGATCAACACAAAAAACACGGATTTTTCAGTCTGAAACTGATATGAAGAGTTTGAAGTACTCATGAAATCCACATTGAATTATAAACACCACCTGTTTCTGACTAGCAATAGAAGCTAGCGAATCACGATACACGGCTGTTAGGTGAAGGTTATTTAGCATTTACATAAAGGCAGAAAACCTTTGAGCAGTTTAGTTTAGATTTCTGAGGAATTCTGCACACACAGTTTCTGTGGCAGTTGCTATGAGTGATCAAAATAATTCCACTACAAAAAAAGTGTCCTGACACACCATACAGCAATTTATCACAGCAGGAGCTGATATTATAGTGAATAGTGGAGACCACGAGATCTTGAAGGCTGCACAACCTCTTGGGTAGAGACCCTTTAAAAATTAACAAAAAATACTCACCATAGACAATGACCGTAGCTGTGGTACTGCGTCTCTTAGCAACAATGTTCTTAGCGACGCAGGTGTAGTTAGCGGTGTCGGAGAGCCGCGCCTGTTTGATGATCAGGTTGTGATCGACAGTGATGTAGAAGTTTCGATCATCTGCAGGATCTATAACCTCCTCATTCTTCAGCCATTCCACCTGCACAGAGAAAACATTAACATGAAAACATTACAAAAACTACTTTTTAGAAAATGTTAGCCAATGTTCTGTGAATGTTCCCTGTAAACAAGATTTCATGAAATTAAAACTGAGTGTTTGTGCTGTAGCATTATCTGTGTAATGCTGATAAAGACTTTCAGCCTGAGGTGTTATGAGGACAGCAGAACTATGAGGACAGCAGAACTAACCTTTCAGACAGTCTTTGCATCAGCTGTATCTTTATGATGTTCAAACGCTGTCTCTGAGGTCTCACAGCCCCACCACCCACCCGATCACAGATAAAGACATTTCATGTCAGGTTATATCAGACATACACCGCAGGAGATAATGTGGTTCTACATTGTTTTTATCGAAGAACCAGGCGAGGGGAACTTGTTTCAGGAGGCTCAATCTTCACCTGAACCAGGAAAACTAAACTACAGAAGGTAAAGGACTAAACAAGATGTGAGCAGTGTTGTGAAACACATAAACAGAATAAACCGTAGCGATTTATGATATTAATTACAGTTCTCCTAGTTCTCCTCTGTTGTTGATGACATAGAGAAATGTTTTCATCATTCTTTCTCCCTTCATTTAACTCCCCGTTCTCCCCGTTTATTTAGAACGTATCAACAGATCTTCACACTTAAGAAATGGTTACAGTGTCTTACAATCACTTTCAGTGTTTCTTGTACTCACACACACAGAAACAGACGAGAGCTGATGTGTGGATGTCATTCTGCAGAGAGACACTTTAAGGTTTGTGTCACAGTGGTGCTTCTTTATGCTGCTGAGAGCCCGTCTGAGGGGAACAGGGTAAAAATATCAACCTCTCATTGGCCCAGCAGGGGGCGAATGCAACCAATCAGCTGCTCACACTTTCCAGCTGTGACAAATGTGGCACCCACATTATAATTTGTATACACACACACACACACACACACACACACACACACACACACACTCTTTATGTGTTTTATCTCATTACATCTACAGTACATGTAACACAAAGCCCAGCAGTCATAATAAACAAAACAAATAACTCAAATTACTATTTTTCAATATTAAAAATCTAAAATTGTTTTAGTCATGCTGTGTGTATTAGAAAGCACTGTGTTATTTCTGACAGGACACCTCTTTAAAACAGATCTTTATCTCTAAACTCGTGGTAATGCAAACGTAAAACACAAGCACACACCACAGTTTTGATGTGTTTAACCTTTTAATCTCTACATTATTCCCATCCTTATATTTGTGTCATGTCACTGTCTGTGCAGTTTACTAAGAATGAATGGTTTTGTAAGAACGTGTGTAAACTGTGTTTTAATGTGCTCTCATGACTGACAGTTCGGCCGTATCTCCAGATGCTGCTACTGTGTGAAGCTCAGGTTCTGTCCAATCACGGCTGTTTGTGGCCGGATGATTTTTCTCTGTGGGGATTCGTCTCCTGATCAGGATGAAAGAGGCTGAAAACGGCTCTTCACGCACCTGCTCAAACGCTTCTGTTGGTGTTTACTGGCAGAACTCAGTTCCTGTGCCCACCGGGCAAACTCTGAATCAACAATCACACCCAAACACACACACGATGAAAGAAAAACCAATCAGGAAGTTTTCTGAAATATTCTCAGATAATTGCTTTCTGTTGTGGCATAATATATGCGTGTACATTAATGTGTATGAGTGTGTCTGCGATAGATCTTCAAAAATAAACACTTCATCATGAGGATTTATGTATTGGGGACAGAACTTATTGATCTGAGGTTTTAAAACTTGCCTGTGTGTGTGTGTGTGTAAAGGTTTAAACACCGTTAAATGATATCATTATACAGTAATGAGCAATGCTGCGGTAGTTTGACTGTTTTAACAAGTCTAATACTCCAGTCTGTGTGTGTCTGTGTGTGTGTGTGTGTAAGACTACCAAGATGGAAGCGTGGAATCAGATGTTAATATATATACATATGTACACACACACACACTTTCACACTCTCCACCAGCAGTCACACTGGAAACTAATTTAAATATTTATTTAATATCTTGTCAGAACTCCAGGTGTGAGGCTCAAGTACACAATAACAGCCAATTTGGATAACTTCTAAACCTTTTAAAACCCACATATTTTCAGAAAGGAAACCTGCGTTGGCTCTACAGTTTTGTTACGGATTCCACCTCACAATCAGAGAAGCTTCAGTAAATGAAGCTGCTGACTGTAATATACAGCCATCGCTGGAGGTACATGAGGCTCAGTACTGAAGTACTGAACATCTGTGCTAAGTGCTCTGCTGTGAATTCTGCAGCGTGTGCAGCCATCACACGGTTAGTGCGTGTGCTCTGCTACAGTCTCGCACACATCAGCTTTATTCAGTGCGGTTTAGACCGTGTATTAACAACATTACCTTCAAATAATGATTTATTTTTAGTTTATTTCAGCACAACTCAACGGTGTCCATGTTTTATGCATGTTTGTCTGTGTGTTGACCTGTCTCACTCTCTGTTCTGTCTGTCTCTTTAGCAGAGGTTCTCAGTCCTGCATCTGCCTGCCTGCAGAGTCCAGATCCTCCCCTAATAAAAACACACCCAATCACAGTCCTCCAGTTCAGCTGAAGAAACAGACAGGTGTGTATTTGGAAAAGAACTCTTCAGAAAGCTCTGCTCGGCTCATCACAATAAAACAGCTACAGCACAGTAAACACACGCTTCCTCCTGCAGGTCTCAATATTCTGTATTTCAGTAACTAATAACTCCAGCTGTGGAGGATATGAAGAGCAGACCAGTGCTGTTATTACCACAACTGAAACGGAAATATATATTTTAATATATATTTTTTAATTTGTACATGCTTCCTGAACACAATGTTTAATTTTCTGTTTGTATCTGAAAATAAATAAGGATGGTCATTAAAACTTTGCTAAAACAACAAAGTTGGTACTGAATGAGACTTTTGCACAGCACTGTACAGTAACTGTCCTCTGTTAACTCTGTCAATTAAATTGTCAAGAAAGACATTAAATGTTTTTAGTTAATGGTTAAAAATCAATAACACATTATCTGTTTAATTTCAATATGGATTTTTTAAAACTAATTGATGACTTGTCAAAAAAGTGAAAAAGTAGAGCCAGCACTAAGAGAAACTGCAGGAATGAATTAAGCTATAGGCTTTTTTAAACTCTGCATTGCATTGTGGGTAATGTTCAGTAGCACTGATGCTTCATAGATGCTTTTCTTAAAGAACTAGAGAATAAAAGTTTTTCTGTGAAAGTTGTAAAAGCATCAGGCTGTGAAATCCATTATGGTTCTAATTTAAACCTTTGTTTTCCAGAGTGAAGGTGAAAATGAGCCAACTTGAGAGAAAAGAAATAAGAAATAATGTCTATTCTGATCCTCGGTGGTTAAACGAATAGCTCAGTCAAAAATAAAAAATACACACTGTTGTTTACTTGCCCTCAAAGGCGCCATAAAAACTCATTAAAGTAAGTAGCTCATATGACTCAACACTATATTCTTCTGAAATTCATATGAACAGACTGAATTTTTTCATTATTTACTGAAAGTCTTGTGTGTGATAGTATGATGGAGTTTTTGGAGCTGAACTGTTAAAAAAAATCAATATGGAAAATTCTATTATATTAATACAGAACATTGTGCCCTTATTTTCATAGATTTTTAGTGTGGGTTTATTAATCATAATTCATTTCCACTGTATGGAAAACACCACAGCCATTCCGGCCTAATCTTTCATTTAATGGGAAATTGTTTTGGAGGTGTGTAAATGATGATGGGATTTTGGTTGCACTGTCCCTTTAAGAGTGAAGGTGTAAAGAAAAACAGAGAGAAATGAAGCATTTGCTATGACTGTGGTTAAAGCTGTTTGTTTGATCTGTCATCTCTTTATTGTTCACCAGGATTCATTGATTTGAATAATCTGCCAATACTGTGTTTCTAACAATCATATCAATCCAGTGTGCTGATGTTCAGAGACCAAGTGTGTGAGAAGCAAAGCTACAATCAAATTGTGTTTCTGTTATCTGCTCCTGATCAAATGCCTCAGCTGACAGCCACCTACAGCGCTGTCGTCTTCACACTGTGTGTGTGTGTGTGAGATATCTGAGGAGGGCTGTGAAGAGATTTATTCTTACAGAAAACAGATGCACTCTGTAAGTGTCACAGCTGAAGGTCTGTGGAACACAAGCACAGAT
>JAZGTK010014646.1:0-13615 GCA_036877625.1 Ambastaia sidthimunki
TGAGTGTGACAGAGAGTGTATGTTTGTGTGTGTGTGTGTAGGTGGGTGTAATTGTGTACTCCGTGTGTATATGTGTGTGTGTTTGTGATTATATATTCTGTGTGTCTGTGTGTGAGACAGAGAGAGAGAGAGAAAAAATGAGGGAACAAACTTAAATCTAGGTCGTGTAACAATATGCGGAAATACAGTTTGCAGATGCCCATAGGACACAGTGTGTCGCAAGTGTTTTATCTGTGGTGTGTGTTGGTTTTTCTTTGGCAGTGCAAGTGATAGATGCATGTGATCATGAGTTTCTGCTGTGTGTGAGTGTGTGTGTGTGTGTGTGTGTGCGTGTGTGTGTGTGCGTGTGTGTGTGCGTGTGTGTGTGTGTGTGTGTGTGCTTTGAGAGTGCTGACACCGCATACGAGCTGTTTGTGAATCACTTCAGTCTGCAGTAACTGCGTGTTTATACAGTACGTGTGCATTTGTCTTGAGTGTTTATAACTGTAAAGCCTGTGGTCTCTTGTTCTGGCTATAGACTTCAGTCAGTGTAGACGCCATTAACTTTTAAGCTGTAGGCTGTCTTTTACTCTTTATTTGAGTGTCTTAAGGAGGAAAAGTTATCCACAAGTTTGGAACGGTCTTGTGAGCACAGATATTGGTACGGATGAAGTGTTGGCTAGCCAGGCTGCTAGCTAGCAGAATTATTTCAATAAACAAGCATAAAACAGAGGTGTAGAATTCTTTCCCTCTGTCTTTCTGTTTCTTTCTGTTCTGGTTTAGCTTATGCTTGGAGATGTTTTGTAAATCAGTCACGGTCTCAGTTCTTTCAAAGGTATCTAAAACATTTTTGCAGTAACATTAGTAGAATGTTTTTATCCCAAAACATATTAATATATCAGAAGCGTTATTCTTAAGTTGTTAGTGTACTGTTTTTAAAACGTAGGAAGTAAATGTTTAAGTAATGTTCCTATAACCAAACAATGTTAATACAAAAAACAATGTGAACAATGTGAACAAAATAACATTTTGTTTGTTACCTAATGGAAATGTTAAGGAAATGTTCTTACAGCCTAAAATTGTTAGCTGGGTAGATTGAATTGAAATCACCAAATGTATACAATTTATTGATGGAATTGAAAAGGATGTTGAGTCATGAAATCTGTCCTTCCTGAGTGGATGTTGTAGAAACATCCATTGCACCTAACGCTAACATTATTAGCGTCGTAGCCGTTTCTACTGCGATGGCTCTTTGTAGCGTTCCACTCTTGTTTACTTCCCTCTGGCGCTTCACGCCGCATAGAATGTTCTCTCGGGTCCGGAGATTCCATTTGGCATTGGTCAGCGCCACGGAATGTCGATGTTGATAATGTTTCTGCGAAAAATACGTGCGGCTGAGTGGAATGCTATAAACGGATAAATGTCTTTGAAATGTGCTTGTTTCCGCTGGAGGTCTGCTTGGAAGGTTAAGTGTTTTTGTGTGCATTGACATTTACTTCAGAAGAGCAACTTAATTGGCAACACACACTCGACCACCTACACACACACGCTCAGACGGGCTCACATAAACATTTAATCTGAAATCGGTTTATGGGCTAAACGGGATTGAATAACGCACTTGGAATCTTTGTATGAACGCTCGTGTCTTAGCATGACTTACAGGTATAAGATTATGTATGAATAATTGTGAAATGTATATGCATAATTAATTTTCAGACGTCTACAATAACAGTGACAGGTTTTTACTTGAGGGAAAATTGCAGGCCTCATTTCCGGATGGAAATTTTCCAGGAAGCCTTTGAAAAAATGGATTGTAATGCTGTTTTTTATTGCCAGTTCACTTTCAAGTAAAGCACTTTCTACCCTTTCATAAAACAGAAACACTAATCGATTCTGTTTGTCCTGTTTTTTATGAGTTGTGTCATGAATTTTATTTGAATTTGCTGTAGATTTAAATAGCCAGTGAAGCAAACCTAATCCAGTTTGACTTCGGTCTGGTTTTAATGTAAAGAAAAAAGCCGATAATAAACCTGTTGGAAAGATTGGTCCATGCACAGGTGCGTTGGTGTGTTTACCGTATAATGTTTACAGTTTCCATCAGCTATACTGTACTATCAGTCTCAGGGCCGCCTAAAGGCAATTGTCTGCTTTATAGCGCGAGCTCTTCCATAAAGAAGCCTTCACTGGGATTATTTTGACCTGGGTCACCCTCTGCAGATTGTATCTCGCAACTCTGTAGTTTTGAAGCGCTGGCAGGTACATCGTCCCGGCGGATCCTGTTCTCAGGCGATGCTCTTCCCCTGAGCTCAAACGCAGCATTTCGTGTGCGCTCCTGTAAGTCAGATTGTCTTGCATGGGTGAGATTTAAAGAACGCCACACTTTCGTTTTTTGCTTTGATGTGTCAAGCGCGCTCAGAGTATTTGTTTGGCTTTGTCAGTATTATTGGCTCAGCGCATTGTTGCGTCTGGCATTTCGTTGACGCATGCCGAGAGGCTCTATTGAAGATTACAGAGGCCGTTTGTTGCGTAGCGCGTGACTTATGGCATCACCCTCAAAGGTGAAGTGGAGTTTGGCCAGATAGTTTGAGAACGGTTCTGAGTGCCAGACTCCTCCTGAGTGCACCGCTGCTAGTTTCCTAAAAATGTGGGGTGTTTTTTTTTTGTGCTCTGTTTGCAACGCTGACCTATATTCAGTTATTCTAACGTTTTTGAACGTGTATGCAGTCGTGGGGTTCACATGCATAAATGTGCATCTGTTTAGATAAAAGACTGGGGTTTCTTGAAATGCAGAAATGCTACAACACTGGAGCAATGGGGTTCAAGTGGTCAAATCTGGCTTGCAACATTTCTTGACTTTTCATTATTTTTATTGAACTTTAGTTTGTAGCTTTTATTTGGTTAAAAATAAATGAAAATCAGTTATTGAGCAAGTATATAACAGATCAGTGTTCAAAACGATCTCCAGATTACTTCACAACAGTAAGCTTATAATAATGGTTTATAGTTTGAGCTGTCAGGTCTGATTTTCTGGTAAATGTCAGTTTGGCTACATTTGACTTCAACATACTTTAAGAAAAGGATGTTAAATAAACTGCAATTTTATGTTGTAAGCAGAGGTGGCGACCGAGAGGCAAAAGTTACAGATTGAAGTTTTAATATGGCAAAAAACGATACTGTACATAGTTGTTTATAAACTGTATTTAATTGGATTTGTACATAAAGCGTGAAAAAGTTGAATCTAATCTAAAACAAAATGCTGAGAAACAGACAAGTACTGTCATCCATGTTAAACCTTGAGAGAACATTTTCTCCTTATTACAATGCAGTTGATGAAACTGGCATTTGGGCTCACAAATGAGCTGTTTAGAATCCCCATTTAGCATTGTAAGATGATGCATAGGCAGTCGCAGTCTGTAGTTAAAGCAATAATTGCCGTGGGCTTCTCTAATGACTGTTGGTATCGCAGCGCTAAGCTAAGCTCCATAGCGTCCCATTTATTCAGTTTCTTTTCGTCCGCAGTTCCTTCTTGTCAGAGGTTTGAGTGTATGAGAAGTGGCCTGGCAGTTTCAGCGTGGAGCTTGTGACAAATGGAGATGACTTAGCAGTTGCTTTCATACTCACTGCAGGGCAAACTCCCATTTTTTCCACCTAGTTTTAAGCGCGCAGTCTGTCTTGCTTGACTGCCGGTGTGTGTCTGTTGTGTCAAGAGGACCTGAAGGAGAGCGGCCTGAGAGAGAAAGATAGAGCGAGTGGAAGGCGGAAGGATGGCGAGTAGGAAAATAGAAATGAAATTTCTCGCAATGCTCCGAGGAGCCTTCGAACCCGGGGCCAAATCAGATATTGCAGGGGAAGTGGAAGGAACCAGTGGGGTAGCGAGAGCTGCTATCTTTTGCACGGACTGTCATAATGAAAACGTTTATGACTGGGGTTGTGAAAACAGGAGCTTTAGGGCAACCGTCTGGAGACCTCTTTGATTGGCCTGTACTCCCTTTGCCAGCCAGCGTTAGCGTTCTGAGGCTGCCTGTTTTTGAATACCCACGAGGTACGCTTGTTTTCCTCGCAAAACCCATCTGGGCCAGTGAGTATATTTTGTCTGTACCACACAACAAAGTTCTCCCTCGATGAAGCCCTGTGTCTCTCGGTGGTTTTAGATTTTGACCTGAAGTTGTTTTTGCATCTGCAGATCCACCAGAAAGAGGATTAGCGTAGCGGGACGGTTGAGCTGCTTTTAATTAGCGCGTCTCTGTGTAAAAGCATCTGGTGGGTGAAAATAGTTTGGTTATTAAGAAGGGTACGATGATTTTGAACAAAAGGTCACAGCAAAGATTATACAGACTTATGACATGAATTCTTACTCCTAGGAGGCGTGGCTTGTCAAGTCGTGCGGTAGATGTCACTGTACTGTTTTTTTATTTACAGTTAAAATGCACAATTGTCAATAGCATTTTTAATATCATGGCAAAATGTTATTAATCTATCTTGATTTTTGAAGTTAGATGATATTAATTCATAATTAATCAGTGTTCATTTAAATATTAACAAAAATGATACGTTTTGTTTATATTTAAATATGCATTATTAATAACGTAATACTATGAATATGAATTATTAATATATAACTTAAATGTGCATTCAAAAGCATATTATTTTGCTGTGGTATCAAGTTGCTATTGAGAATGTAAAACGTTACTGGTATTAATATCAAAAGTTGTAGCGTGTTGCTTTCCTGAACGTTAATGAATGTTCTGAAAACAACTCTGAAAAGCAGATGATACAGATGTTTCCAATATTGTAGCAAGACTAATGTTATTATATTTAATTTAAAAAGGATGAGTTTGGTTCTTCAACAATGGCTTTAGCACATACATCTTATTGCCAACTTCACCTATGTCCAAACAAGCCTATTTTTAAACATCATTTGCGGTGCTGAGTTTGCTCTCCGTCATCGTTGCATAAGCCGCTCAGCTCGTCCCAAGGGTGCTCCTCGAGTTTCTTCCAGGCTTGGCTCGGTTCTTCTCTGGGGAGCAGCTGGGACGGACAGTGGCAGCAGCGTGTTGGGCCAGCGTGGGCCTTCCATCTCATTAATTAGCCAGTGATTGTGCTCAATCAGAAGCAGAACTTCACTTCAAGGGCTGCATATCAAAGGCAGGAATCTGGCGGCTGGTTTATTATTCACAGGGAGACCTAGTTATGTCAAGAGCATGCGAGTGGAGCTTGTAGCAACCGCGGGGGTGAGCAGCAGAGTAGATGCTCTACCCGTGGAGAGCCTGAAAGATTAAAAAGGGTGGAGGCTGAGACATGCCTGCCTCTCTCCAGGGACCGAGCATTGACTCCCTCTCTTCCTTTATTATTTCCCCTTTTTCTATCTCTCTCTGTCTTTCCCCTTATCATTCAGTCGTTGAGATACGATACCTCGCTCTGCAACACAAAGACCGAACAGATGCGACATTGATCTGCAGCATCTCCATCTGGATCACGGTGCTGGTTTATTCAAGCCCCTCATGCATGCAGAGACCAACCCGCTCCTGTTTCTCTGTCTTATTAATGACAGAGCTCACCAGGGACCGGGCACCGGGTCCGGGGAGCCGCGCGGTACCGTGCCATCTTCACGCCCGCCGGGACTGTCTGTCCATGCCTGTTTTTGGCTGACTTCCTGTTTGGAAGCAGCAGCAGGGCAGAGAAAGATGATTAATTTCACAGAGTAATCTGTCACACCGATCAGGCCCAGTGAGTTTCTGGGTACCAGGTTCTGTTCTTGCCGGCAAGACACAGACTTGTGAAGTCAGCAGGTGCCATAGGAAGCCTTGGACGCCCTCCAGAAAAGGGTCAAAGAGACTGGAGACGCTCACACACTAAGCAGCTCTCCCTGCCAATCTGTGACTTTCAAGGCCTTCGGTAGGTAAAAGTACATTGTATATAGAGAACATTAGAACTTGGGTTCACTGACCGTGACAAAATGCCCATGGAATATAATCAAAACCAGCTAAGGGTTCTTGCAAAACTTGTTCTAAAATAACACTTTTGTCTCAAATTTGTGAAGCGAGCTGTAATGATGTTTCATTGTCTGATATTACAGCTTTTAATTTCATCTGAATTACCAAATAAGGACGAACCCATTGAGAAGTTTTGGCCTGGAGGTCAAGCTCCGTTGATACCACCAGCAGGAGGAGATAAAACCGCCCGCCCGTGTGGTGTACCCAGCATGCCTCAGTCCTGCATTTCAGCTCGACATCCTTTATTGATCGTACTCCGCAGCGTTGATGTCGAGACACGAAACGTCCGAGAGCGACCTCATGGTCCGCACATTATCTGTGGCTGAGAGGGCACTAATGAAATTGGTTTCAAGCTCATCTGGAAAGTGCCCTCCTGTTTGATTTAATTAGCCAAATGTCTCCGCTTCCCATCCAGGCTGAAATAAAATGATTTTTTAAAGCTGAGAGTTGATGGGTCGCCACAAACTTCAGCACAGATTTGTGAGGGTTTCGTGACAAAACTCCTGTCAATCATTGACTTTACTACAACATCTCACAGTATCTCCTAACAACAGTCCTGAAACACTCACATTTAAAGCCGTGTTGCATTTTACCATGTTTTTCTCTCTCTTAAGACGTTTAAGCATTTTTTTGTTATGCTGATTGAAAGTCTCTTCACATCCATAGCAGTCACTAAGTAAAGAGGTTTTAAACTTATTTATATATTTACTGTGGAAAGTGCAGGACTATATGTTTGTCCAATCATTGAATTCGGTCTGTCCTGCTTGCCTGTCAAACTATGTATCTGCATAACTGTGCTCATTATTAAAGGAGGCATTGCTTTGGAGAATGTTTGGGGAAAGCTAGCTTGCTGTTGCTAGCCTCTCTAAAATTGTCTAGCTTTAAGTACTGCCAATCTCTTTAATGTCTACTGCTGTTTATCGTTGTCCCGACTGTTGACCTCTGTGATGTCACAAGGTCACATACAAACTCAGACACGCTTTACACAGATGTTGACAAGATTGAAAAGGCCAGGCTTGTTTCAATTTACTCTGAAATCATCAGGGGTGACCCTGCAGTGAACCCTGGGCCACCTTAATTATTGTTCTTCCATAGAACCAACATTAAGAAGGACTGCAGGGCATTCCTTAATTTATAGGTTCCCATTTTAGGTTATTACCCAGTGCGTTCATTATACAGTCTGTAGCCGCAGGGGGCGAGAGACAGTCTCATCTGTCCTGAGAGGATGGAAATTGTCATGACTTATCATAATTGGACCATAAACAGATGAATATAATGTATGCAGCAGTCATGGGTCACATTTATCTAACAAGACTGTGTGAGTTTAATATTTGTTTTGTAAGAATGATTTCAGTACAGCGGGCAGAAAAATCCCATTTGACTGTTAGTTTATGAAGCGTGCACATTTTTCAATGGTAAAATACTTTCTCTTGTCCCAGATCAATTTGTAGGTTGACTTTACAAAGTGTTAAGCAATCTGACATACCAACCTCTGGCTCAGCCAATGAAATGCCACAAATCATATTCTTAATGAATATTCATTTTATTTTCCAGTACAAATCCTGCAATCCTTAAAACAAGATACACTCACCTGAGAAAAATCACTGTGTAAGATATTTGGACATTTTTAGAGGATGTAACTTTGATATAAATATATTTTGTCTTACTGCACTGGCTGATTTGTACAATTCTTTTAATTATAAATAAGTGGAAAAACAAGCTTAAAATTAAAGATACATTCACTGAAAATAAGTCCTAATATCTTATGCAGTGTTTCCTCTCAAATAAACCGATCTTGCTTTAAGAATTGTTTTTTTTTATTTTTTACTACAAAAGTTTAAGAAGCCTAATTCAAAACTATTTTGTGGTGTATAATTTAAGGCTGCCTTATCCGTTTGATCGACCAATGGCAGATGAGGATTTGAACAATAGGCATTAGAAATGTTAATGAAACTTGTGTTGCCCTTTGACCCCAGGAAGTGATTAAACAGTACAACATGGTATCTACCACAGGGACAACAGTAATAACCAGCAGGTTAGTCGAGTGTGCTGGGATTCAGTCTGTAGGGGGAACTGAATTTGTTTTTGTTGTTTCAGCTCTCAACTTTCTCCCTCCAGACACCTTTATGAGAGAACAGAGACACTGTAGCTCTTCCTGTTAAGGAAAGGATGGGCCATCTGCCAAAAATCTGCTATTTGAAGATTCATTGGCCGATTACGTTTAACCACACGACTTTGAAAGAGGGCGGAGCAACGCAGATGGCAGCTTTTGCTCACCCTTGAAGAACAATTATGTTCAGTCCAAGTTTCGTACTGCAGGGAAGCTGAGTCAGATAAACCAGGTTTTGTAGCTGTCTTGCTTTTGTTGGAACATTACAGTGAAAAGCAGTTTAAAAGTGGATCAAAGTGAACTAAAGTGTAACAGTGGCTGGTATGTTTAGATTAGTATTCATCTTATATGCAGGTCTTATATCTCCTCCATTACTTATTGAATGTAAAACTGCACAGACACAGGGGAAGATGCCCCCCCTCGCTCTCTCTCTCTCTCTCTCTCTCTCTCTCTTTCTCTCTCTCTCTTGCTCATCCCGCTGCAGAAATTTCAGCTTAGTTTGGCATTGGTTCCAGAAGAACTGTCCTTGAGCTGTTATCTGCCACTGCTTCATAATGAACCTCGTCTCATGGGAGTAATGCTCAATAAAATGATGGAGAAGAAGAGACAACAGACTCCAACTCCCAGACTGCTTTGCAGTCTCATCACCTCCCATCATCCACTGGGGCTGCTTGCACCAGCCAGATTTAGGGTAGAATTTAACCTGGTTGTGAGTAGCTAGTTAGAAGCTGCATACTGCTACTAACTTTCCAGTGTTTAACCATGTTTGACTTGCCTCTCAGAACTATTCTTACTTGTAAATGTAGATTTGTAGACTAGGCTTGTTCTTATGGCACAATGTTAAATGCTGTCTCATTTGTAAGTGGCTTTGGATAAAAATGTCTGCTGAATGAATAAATGTAAATATAGCGTACAGTATTATTAATTAATTTTAAAAATATTAATTAAAAGGTCATTTTTTTCCAGTTTGCTTGTGTTTCTGGCTGAGCCTCATCTTAAAGGGATAGTTTACCTAAAAATGAAACTTTCCTATCATTTACTCACTCATGTCATTCCAAACCTTTTTTCTGTAAAACACAAAAGTTGATATTTTGAGAAAAGTCTAAGTGGTTTTGTGTCCATACAACAGAAGTCAGTGGGTTCCACGTTAGAAGTCAATGGGACGGTTGTTGCAGGTCTTCCCTGGGAAATAATATAACCCATGTCTTTCGTTTATGTTGCTATTCTCTATAAATATGTCAGTTTACATGAGGTCACTTTGCACAGATGTTGGTTTTAGTTACAGAACTGCTGATTAAGTTTGTTGCTACCTTTATTTTTGATCCGTAGGTGTAATTTTAGTTCTCTTGATCCGCCTTCGAGGTTTGACCCAAATAGGCCAAGCTGTCTAGTCCCAGGTGTGGGTGACTCAAAAGTTTCTGCAGCTCTTTAGCTCTGTGATTCGAACCTTTATAAGGGAAACCAAACAGAGCTACTGGCTTTTGTGCTTTGGTAAGTGGGTCGGTTGGCGCTGATGTTGTACTCTAGCGCTTCGAGCCAACTCTTCATTAGTGGTGGGTTGGTGTCAGAGGGTCCAGGTAATACGGTCCCACGGCGCTCTGAGAAGGGGGCAGTCATTAATCAGCGAGATGCGGCACCGTAACCGAGCACATCATTAGGGTCTGAAACGCTATGGGATGCGGGGGTCACGCTCCTTTGACCCTGCATCAATAGGGCCAGGAGGGAGGTGCAGTTTTGGGCCTCAGTGCCACAGAAAGGCAGGAAGTTATCATTAACCGAGATCTTTTTGTTTAGCAGCTGTCTAGACCGCCGTGCTAGTATCAGAGTTGATGCCTTAGTTAAAGATGCTGTAGGTCACATTAGCAATTCTAGAATTCCAACAACACTTAGACACGCCCCTTTACAAAACCCCGCCCCCAAAGCCATTCACTCACACCGAAATGATGGAGACTGTGGCCACATCATTGTTTGTGGATACAAAGAGGGACAAGAGAGATATTTCAGACCATCTATTTCAGTGCTGTCTGTCAGGTAACGGGTGTTTTCTGTGTGTCATTTCATATAAAAACACTTACAGCTCCTTTAAATGGCTGTATTATGTAGTGTGAAAAAGGCAGTGACCATTTTGATGCTGCAGAGTGAACAGAACATAAGCCCTTCTGTGGAAATCATCATGTTCTGAAACTATAGATGAGGGTTCGGTTGCGAGTGCAGTCCCCCTTTGAAATGGTTCTGCCTCAATTTCAAAACCCGTGAATCGTATTCAGTGTATTGTTGAAAAAATACAATCTGTTATTTTGTGTGGCTCACTGAACAAACTAGGTTACATCAGCCTGGTGTGGGCTAGCTGCGTTTTAGGCGCTAACAACCAGGTCTGCAACAGCCTAACCAGACCTAACCGAGTTGACCTAGATCCCTCTGCAGCTAATCATGGTTAACAACCAGGTACACTTCAGCTTATCTGGGTTGACTATTTAAGTCCACTCTACCTGATGAATTATTTACACCAAGACCATAATTTTTGATATGTAACATTAAAAAGCATTCTACTAACGTTACTGCAAGAACTTGTCTGCTAACTTTGTAGAGAACATTAGCCAACGTTCTGAGAGCATTCCCTGTTACCTGGGAAGCTGTAATTGTGAGCTGGGGCACTTCTTGTACAGTTCTGTACAAGTACAGTCTAACTTCAAGGCAAGCGCCTTATCGTAAACTAGTTCAATGCTGTAGTTAAACATGTACTTCCTGTGTGTGTTTCAGGTGCTGGTGAACTCCATTACCCAGCCTGCACTGCTGTATGAGAACGTCGTGGTGAGCGAAGAAAGCCCAATTTTAAGGGACATGCTCTTCAGCCCTGACCATCAATATATCTACACGCTGACAGATAAAGAGGTAAGACTTCAGGGACTAAACTATTTTACCTGTGATGGCCCATGTGTTGTTTTATTTGCCTGGAATGTGCTGAGAGACCCTGAAGACAACCAGTTTGGTTTAGTCACGTACTTGGATCCCCACAGACGACAAAAACCAAAGAAAACACACAACAAATGAAAGTCCAAAAAGACTTTTTTGAAATACTTTATTGGCCCTTGAATTCTCTGTTTAAAGGTTACTATTGGAAATGTTTCTCTTTGGACAGATTTTAAATAAACGTTCTGGGCTAAATACACTTTAAGTACGATTGTCAGCGCGTGTGGCACGCTGTCGATTATCACAGAAAATAATCTTGATTCAGTTTGTGGAAATAAAGGGAAACTGTGCAGAAATGCACTTATTGTACGAGAGAAATCTATCACACAGCAGCCCTCTGCTGTCACAAACTGCCGTGCGTAACCCTGTGAGACAGATTTATTTGCTGTGCTAATCGACAGCGTGCTTGCGTTTATCCCAGAATATTTCCCTTTCAAACACAAATCAATTATTTTTCTTCTGTATTTGGAAGTCAAAAGTTTGGACGGCCGCTCATTCTGAGGCGTGTTTTAAATAAGCGACTCAGATACGCCAAAGAAAAATAGGTGACGGGAAATCTGGTGGTATGTATATTTTTCCACATCCTGATTTATTTTCTGTGTGTGTCAGAGAGAGAGAGAGAGAGAGAGAGAGAGAGAGACCCAGAGCCTCTCTTGATTGCCTGCATGTGATATTGGACACTGTATGTCAGCCCCTTTTCCACACGTACACACACGCGCACACACACACATGCCTCTGGTAATTCACCACTTATCAGAGAAAATTGAGGAAGGCCCCCTCTGATCTTTTCTGATGGAAAAGAAAGCATCCAAACCCCATCCCACCCCCCTTTCACTCAGGGCTGAAGAATTTCTCATCTTTTTCTCTTTCCGTTTCGCTCCTTTCTTTGTTTTCCTCTCACCTCTTTCATGTTCTCCTCACTAAAGGCTGAGCGAAATGCTTTCTGTCTTCCTCTCATTAAAGGGCATTTCCTTCATCACCATAACCCCGTTCGTTCAGCGCTGGCCCTCACCGTCTGTGATTAAAGCTGCACTGCTCCATTCTGCCCTGAACGGGTCTTAAACTTCCATCAAATCCCAACCCACAGCGATTATTCTGCCTTTTAATGTCAGAGATTAAGAGAGAATAAATGTGACAGAAGCACGGCAAGCATCTGAATAATTTAGCATGTTATTTTCAGATGTTTCTGCCGAGGGAAATTTAAGAGAGCTTTTAGAGTGAAGATACGGCTGTGGGTTCGAGGGGGAGATACTGTAGACCCTCATGAAAGTTCATGTTGATAGCACACAGAGGTTTCTCGCTGAAGTAAGAGCGTTATTGGCCACAGTCTGCCCTGACACACTGAGGTATTCATGAAGCCAGATGAGAGCGGACAGGAAATACTCTGGATTATTGTTGGATAATGCACGTCACTCAAGTTTTCATTATCATAGTGTAAAAAAAACTCCAAACTTCTCTTAAGAAAATTAACAATGGTTAAAACCAAAAACCATGGTTACTGTAGTTAAACCATGGTAATCACAAATTAATCATGGTTTTGCTATAGCAACCATAGTTACACCATGTTATTTGTGATATACAAATGGTAGTCAATCCACAAGAAACATGGTTACTACACTTATAAGTGCTATAAGAAACCATGATTAATTTTCATAAGGGTTGTTTAAGATGTTTCTACATAATGGTACGGCTGTGTGGTGGTTCAGCCCCGTGTTGGTTTTAGTCCAAAATAAAAAAATAAGCTGAAGGCACATTTATGATCTCTGAATTCATGTCAACATACAGTGAGAAACATCAGTCACCCCTGTGTCACACTCTAATTTACAAACCAAGCCCAACCTTTGACCTTTAGCTGAACCTTGACCCTCAGATTTAAGAACCACACCGGTGCTTTAATTCTCACAAGCGTTGCAGTGCTTCCCCTGTGATTTTAATTCAGCGTTATGGCTCCCAAACCAACCGACCACACACACCTGCTTACAAGTACAAAAACATCTCAGCTCTGATCCATCAGCGATTGGAGATAATTGTTTTGAATGTATCCGTGTCTTTTGAGAGAAGATGTTGTGTAATTGGTATAGATGGGTTTTGTGTGAGTGTTTCAGATACGGGAGGTGTGTAGTCTGCATGTTAAGAGGGCAGGTTGGATAACCTCTCAACACATTAACTTACCGGAGAGAAATCTGAGGGTAACGGTCTTTAAATGGAGCCGTTTCCTCCTCCACGTGTATTTGCTCTGTGCTCGCACTAATATTGATTTAAGTGAGGCTGTAAATGGCTTTGTTAGTGAAAGAACATTTTATAGAGGGAAGAAATATTAAACTATTACACAAATGAGAGAGAGGAAGGGTTTCTCTTACAGGAAGTTGTGCACATGGTTTAGTGATGGCCTCTCTCTCTCTTTCTCTCTTTCTCTCGCTCTCTCTCTCTCTCTCTCGCTCTCTCTCTCTCTCGCTCTCGCTCTCGCTCTCTTGTGCCATTGTAATGGAGATGAGAGTTGTGTAGCTGTGGTCAGCATGTGGGTGAGAATGTGATACCCTTAGGTTTTGATTATTACCTTGAA
>JAZGTK010014647.1:0-13614 GCA_036877625.1 Ambastaia sidthimunki
TTATCCAATAAATACGCAATTGTGGAAATTTAACTTAGAATAAATTATTCATTGTGTAATGGCGTGCACAACCAGTCTGAAGATGCTTTTACTTATTAATTTTGACTGGGCTGACAGCTTTAAATCTTTGCGTCTGGAGGAAAACAAGACCTTCGTTGGATCTACAGTCAACATATGTTGAGATGTGGTGCTCATACAGGAGATGCAGGTTCAAATCCAGCACAGATCCGTCTGCATCCCATAATAGTAAGTGATGTCTAGAAAATAAATTGCTTCTCAATATATCATAATGTCACACTGTTCCTGTGTAAAAATCCCAATTCCGTGTTTGTTTTGTCTACATATCTGTCCATCTCTTCCAACTCTCTTCCTATTGGTCACCTCTGTCAAGTCTTCTTGTGATTGGAGAACACAAAGATGACATTGGAGACAGGCCTTCGCTGCCCTCTCAGGCTCTGCTGACTTAGAATCAGAGAGTCAGTGATTGTGATTGTGTTTAAAATGCTGTTCCAGTCTTTCAGACATCCCCCTCATCATCACCACCCTTGTTCTCTGTCCTCTCCTCCCCCCCGTTTCTCCTTTATTCACGGTGCTCCCAAATTAAAGCTAAACAAGCCCGTGACTGTCGGCGATGATTAAAATTAGCACAGGTTGTAAAACGCAGACGTGCACGAGCGTGTTGACGAAGTCTGTAATCATGCCTCCGCCCTTCTGTCTGATAACAGCTACAACAATCTACCAATAAGACAAACCAGAGAACTTCAAAACCTTAAATAAAAGTTCTGATCCAATCTCGCTATCTGCCTTTTTTGTCACCTCTCCACTTCAAATACCCCAAATATGGATTCACAAGTAAACAGCCACAAAGAGAGACGGTTTATTTTTCTTATCACACAGAGGAAAGAGGCAATATTTACCCATTTCCTGTCTCGTAAAACCTAAAGAGAGAGAGAAAGAGAGAGGGACTGCTAACTACAGCAACACTGATATGTCATTACCCTCCTAGTCTATTTCAGCCAATCACAGGCCAATCACAGGCCAATCTCATCACACCACTGCAGTAATTCAGTAATGTGTCTGTGATGAGATCCACCTCAGGACTCCACTCATCACAGTTGGGCCCCAATGAGAAAAAAACAACACAATCACGGGCCGTAATGCTGTTTCAACCCTAATCAGCTTCTGCAATAAAATTACTGGGAAAACAGATTGAATATGAAGCATCCGGCTAGACCAGAGGCAGCTGACTGGTGCTGCAAAAGTGACAGGACTTGGGTGCGAGAGCAACTGAGCATGTGCAAATTTCAGTTTTTGACTTTATGATCTGTAACTTAAAGTTGGCAGTGCGTGTAAAGCCTGGTGTAAAGTGATTCTCTTTTGCCAGACTGTATGATATGACCACAGGAACATCTGTAGCCACTGGAGGCTAAGCTTGGTTCACAATTGCCTGACAAGTCAACTATAACAAAAAGAGCACCTTGTTTAGGTCCAAAATCACACACACATTTCTACAACATCTCTGGCAACTGAAAACTTTTACACAAGCATCCACACCACTAGGTATAAGTTAAAGATAACTGCTAAATCAACCAGTGTGATATTAACCAAAAATTAACCAGCGTCCACTAAACCATGTGTAAAGAAATAAAATGATCATAGCAATCAGTCTTATTTTCTTCTGAGGTGTTGTCCAAAATAGAGTCATGAACTTCATGACCTTCCGTCATTCCCGTTTCTCCCGTCGGTGTCTATCATATGTGCCTTGATTGTGTGTCAAACGGTGAAGTCCCCCTTTAACAATCACACCTAACAATGCTCCCTGCAGCGCCTGTCTCTCTCGCTCATCATTTCTCTCTCTCTTTCTGTGGCTGTAAATAGAAATGTCTGATTGCATACTGTCTCTGGTGCTTTAAAACACACGCTATGAAATGCCACAGCTCAATCTAGAGGATATGTCGCCAATCAACATGTACAAAAATAAAAGGTCAAGAGGAAGGTGAGAGAGCAAAAAAAGAGAGAACGAACAAAAAAGCGAAAGAAAGAACAGAAGGACAAAAAGACAGGAAGAAAGAGAGGAGGGAAGGGAAGGTGGCTTGAGGGAAAGAAAGGAATGAAGGAAGGAAAGAAAGAAAGAAATCAGGTCACCGATCTGGTTACTGCGAGTGTTTAAATTTGAGTAATAAATCTGAGTTGCTACCCCAAACTTTTTCTACCCATTGCTACCCTCAATGCTTGACAATACCTGACCAGCAACCTGCATTACATTCAGTGGATAGAATGTAAATGGGCGAGACTGTGCCTGATACATACCCAGAAATGTTTAAAACTATTTCTGAATTAGGTCTTGCAGCTCAACAGACACCAAACAGGTGCAAAGAACTGCAAGGTCAGTTCAAGTCAAATAGTGATGGCTTGTCTACCTTTAAACAGTGTAAAGATGAAATCAGCATGTTCTCTGCAAAAGACCTGCTAACCTTGGCTGTATCTGAAGGGTGGAAAACGTCTCTGTGATGTCTAATCAGTGCAGATCCAGAATTAGGTCTCCTAAAACTGATCCCAGTTCAGCACTCAGATTTTAAAAAGTTTTAAAGGTCTCACAGAAAAGTTTCTTTGTGACAGTGATAATGTGGTATGTAGGCCTACAAAGCTTTAAATGGAAAGACTGGTAAGACTGAGTCTGACACTATCCACAAACACTGCAACATTCGTTAGTGTAGAGAAATCTAACAAATACTCACACACAGTTTCACACACGGCCACATATACCCTTTTTTTCTCCACCGGTAAGAGATTTTTCCATTTACACCTTTCATACCTCTATTGTGTTTCACAAATCAAAGCGACAGACAACAGCTCTCCTCCACCCGCAACCCTGCCACTCAATGAGATCCACAACTCTTTCTCTATCCCTCTCTTTCTCTCTCAGCTGTTATTGGCACTTTGCTATCAAATGAAATGGCACCTGATGAGCCACAAGGACGTTTGGAGAAAATTTGTACCTGGTGTAAAGTTGCCACATCCCAGAAAGACAACAGAAAACCAAAGGACTCATATTTAATAAAATATTTTTTTACTAAAAAATGAAATTCTTCAGAATTCTTCAGAAAGTCAGAATTTTCTGTAAAAAAGTTAGACTGGGTGAACTATTCCTTCAAATCCAGAGAGACAAGTTTGTATTAAAAATATTGTGTTTCTATTTTCTTCCCTTTTCAAGTTATGCTTTGTAGTGAAGTAGTATAAAACTTTTGCTCCTCTCAAGACAAACCTGTGTGTACCTCTCAATGGTGAGAAGTATCTGCCTCTCACCTCCCCCTCTATGTGTCCTTCAGTCCTCTGTTCTTAACACCCTGTGCTTGTTCTCCATCATTTCTCAGACTGTGTCTCTCACAGGGATTGCTCGAGGAAAAAACTGGAAAAGCAAAACAAGAAGGAACACACAACCGTCAAGCACTGCTGATTGAAACTGCAAGGTCACTCTTAAGAGCGAGACAGAAAGAGACTGTCTGTCTTGATTCTGTGGGGTGTGTATGTGTGTAGATGGGAATAAAAGAGAAAAGCTCCAACAGGTGGTTGATACATAGCTAAGCGACTCTTTAACCCAGGTGGCTTTAGGGCTCCATCCCCATCATCGCTCTTTTTCTTTTCGTCTGTCCTATTCGCACTGCACCTGATGTCCCCAAAGTTCCCTCCTTGGCCCTCCCCCACTTTACTCTCCAACCCTCCCGTTTAACTCCTCTGCCGTCTCCTCGCTCACCTCGCAGCTCGCCGCTCTTGCTGTAGAGTTCCCGCCGTTGCTCTCGCAGGTACGTGCTCATGCTGATGGCGTGGGATGAAGACTCGAACCTGCAAAAGAAGTTGGGGTCAAAGGTCACTTTGCAAAGCAGGGTCAAGAGCTTGTGGTTTTGTTAACTTAAAAAATTTTGTATCTCTGAAGAGGTTTTCTTTGATCAGACCACTCAACCTTGATGGCTCTAGCGATTCTTTGAGCTCTAAAGCTTTCTTCTGTGTTTTGACAAACAGGGCTATACACCATTCAGAATCAGCATACAACCAGATTAGGCTTCTAAAAAATATATAAATGTGGATGTTTCCAGAAATGTATTACTGTTGATAATATTTCCCAACAATACATTAAAGTACAACTACAGAGCATGTATTTAATGTGTATATACTTTAATATATGTGAACCTGTTTGTGAAATCCAGACTAAAGTCACAGGAGCATCAAAGTTTGATTTAAATTATTAATTTTACCATGATTTTAATCTTGGACTTGGCCTTACTCAGTCAATATTGAAGATAGCAATGTTATGTTTTCACATAATGTTCTTTACATTGTTTAAGATGATTTTATGTAGAAAACAGTAAATCACAAAAAATGACCTTAGCTGGGTTTTCATAGTCAGGTTCATATATTTTTTTATATATTAATGAATTAATGTATTAAATAAACATTCATTGAACAAACGATACTAGAGGAACAAATCAATTTTTAAATGCTTTAGATGCTTCCCCAAATAGGGTTTAAAATTTAGTAATACAGATATTAGTGTCTTTATTTTTTAAAACACTGATATTAACTTCCATCAACACACTTACTTGAACAACGACTGTTTGGGTCGGAGTGGCTTCTTCTTGGCAAAAAATGCTCAGAATTCTCACCAGTGCTGGCGTAGGACAGCTGGGCCGATGGGACTGTAGCGCTACGGGTGTATTTGACGTCCGGGTAGTCCATTAACAGCACCTGAGAGAACAACAGGTTCTGATTGACTCAACACTACTTTGATGAATTATAGTAAAGACTTAACCATACACATAGTTAATCGGTTAATCAGTTCGGGTAATTAGTTAATTCATGTTTACTCACAGCCCTGCACCTTATAAACTAAAGTAATCTGGTCTAGAATGACTGAACTGCATCAGTTAGTCGAAACTAATCTGCTTGTAGGTCAGTCTCAGGTCCATCTTTCCAACCTGTCTGTGCAACTTGAAACGCTTGCCATGTCTGCCAGCAAAATCCCATTAACTTTGATTAAAACACCACACACGGGTTCATAAATAACAGATTCGACGCCATCCATAACCATTAATGGGTTCTCGAACAGATGCAAAAGGACAGAACAGGAAATTCAAGCAACTTTTTTTCCAAATTAGCCGCCAATTTTCCAAACGTTCCATAATTTAGTGCCGCAATTTGCTTGGTCTGTTTCTAAAACTCTGCTGCAAAAAAGAGTGGAGATGGAATTAGGAAAGAACAGATGGAAATATATCTGACTTATAATAGCATCATTAAACGGAGATAAGAAGGGAATCGACCACGAGAGGAGGGAAAGCCTCATCAGCATCAGTCCCTCAGCCCAGAGACGAGCCCAATCCGACCAGCCTGTTACATTCCTGTCAGATTATTAATTACTAATGCCCATCTGATCCAGTAATCAGACGAGCCGGTCTCGTATGTAGACCCCCAACTTAATTACATGCCAACAGTGGCCTGATGAAGCAGTTTGGACCCACTACAGTGACTTCTGAGAGGAGAACATGGAATTTTTAAGGGAATTATCAATGAAGGATAAGACAGAGAGAGAGAGAGAGAGAGAGAGAGAGATTTCATGATGAAAACAGTATACACAGGAAGAGAGGCAGATGGAAACAGGTCCCCCAGGAAGTGACATCATTTTTGGGGAGAAAACTAAAGCCACAAACATCCATAAGTATTACCAATGGATTTCAAGAATTCATCGAGGTTTTGTCTTATGAGATGGCTTGTTGTATTCTGAAACATGTTTTATCTGTTGGCAGACCTTTATGTTGGCAGAATTTGTTCAAGCTGAACCATGAAATTGCTTGTTGTACATTAACAGTGCTGATTTTTTTTGTGTGGAAAGTAAGTGCAAATAAAGATTTACAGAAACACATTTAAGAGAAAAACACAAAGAAAAAGGCAAGGAAAAGTTGAAGACAGAACCCATTAAACGAACACTACGGCCAGGAAGAAGGTCACCTTTACTAAACCGCCCAAGCACCTCATCAGAGACACTTTCATCTCATTATAATGCAGCTTATTAGAATACCCTTCATTTTTTGGACCAACAAAAGATCTAGCGTGGGCAGAAGTGTTGTGTGTCCACTTTAAAAACCAAACGCGTAGGTGGAAAGAAACAGATTCATGGACAATACAAATAACCCTAGAATGAGTCTGGCAATGAAACATGCAGAACAAAGTGCTACACCAGCAAAAACATCTAAAAACTCCACATCAAAAGAGAAAAGCAGCGTCCCACTTATGAATTATGCCACCCATGGATGGACACGCACTAACAATAACCCTGTTTTACATTACTGTGAAGTCTTAGCATACTGTGAAGCCACACAGCAGGTTTTTTAAACATGAATGTGTGTCTTTATGGAGAAAAATGGTTCTAGTGATCAGCAAGTTTGTGCCACAAGCAAACGTTGGTTAATGCTATTTGGATCAGGCTGCTGCTGGTTGGGTAGTCCGCCAACATCTACCTGGTTAGTTATTGTGGTTGACTGGTGAATGGTGTACAGTAGCTGGATAGCTATATGGCAGTAGATGGATGGACCAAGTTTTTTGTAGTTTTGACATATTAGGATTGGTGCTCCAGACTGTCAGATTTTGAGATTCAAGTATAAAGATTAAAGGGTTTAACCATGTTAAAAATGACCTTTATGTGAAGGGAAGGAAAGACAAAACAAACAATCAAACAAACAAAAAGCAACATAACACTTTGTTTGATTACCTTATTTCCAGACCTGCATTGCAAAGGCGATATCGGAGGCCTTAAAGACTAGGCTGTTTAACAGAAGAGGGAAATGAATCAATATTCATGGCTGAAAATGGGCTTGGGAAACACAAGCTTGTGAAAAACAGCAAATAGCTTTTCACACCAGATAAAAAACACAGTTTACACTGGCTGGATTTGTGATGTTTAAATGCATGTGTGTGAGTCTCAGTAAAACCCACGTCTATTACAACATTTCAGTTTCTTTACAGCTCAAAGTTACAAAGTTCATGCAAAGAGTTTCGTGTAGATGCAACAAAAACCAAGAGTTAATATCTAGAGAATCTTAAAAACCTTTCTTAAAAATCTTTTCTTTTGAAAGTTTGTCATATTAAGGGCTCATCCTTGTTTTAAATAGCCAACGGCTTCAGCTGACAAAAAAACGAGGAGAGGCTTTCTCACCTTATTTAATTTAAACAAAAATCTGTTTTTGCAGGAAGTCTCATCAATTTTTGCAGTGTTTTCTCAAACAAAAGTTTGAGAAAATACACTAGCGTTGTATTAATAGCGTTTCCAAGCTAATGCATATGTAATACATTTCACTGGGTCTTTGAACTTGTGAGTGAGAAACAAGATAGTATTTATAATCAAAACATGGTCACCATTCACTTTCACTGCACGTTCTGCTAGAAATAATTCCTTTTGTTCCTCAAAAGAAAGAAAACGTGATATGGTTTTTAAAAGACAAAAACGGACAGTGACTAAATGCTGACAGAATATATTTTAGTTGAACTATTCCTTTAAGGCAAAAATTTGCTTTCTATGGTGAAGCGGCAGCTATGTCATATACAGTATGAACGCGGGCAGATCACAGATATGGTAGAAAGTATAAACAGACCTGTGGTTCTTTCTGATCATAAAGAAAACCTAAAACCTTCCAAAATAACATTTACCGAGCTGTGAAACTCTGTTGGGTTTTAAAATACACACTGCCAACTTCAACCAAGATCAATAACAGCAAATTGGATTGAGACTCTCGGAGGCTAAGCCTGTGTTCAGAGATTAAGATGGTTTGGAGATGGAAGTGCAGTGAATCTATCCTTTCTGACTGTGCTGTTGATCAATCAAAGCAATCGAAGAGAGAAAAGGGAGCTAGTGAGGACAGTGAAGTCACAGCTGTGGTCTAACACTAAGTGCACATTCTCTGACAAATTATTTTGTGGTGCTCATACGGGCAAAGCAAGTTCTAGTCTGGCTCGCGTCACGTTCCATTCCCCATTGTTCTTCTCATCATTTCCTGTGTAGTTGGTGCATATATCTGTAATATCTGCTTAAAATGAGATGAAATGATAGACAGATTTAAATCGTTCAAATTCACACCAGACAACCAATAACCTCTAAAAACAGAAGCTAAGCTCATCGGTGAACCCAAAAGCATCACTTAATCTCCTAACCCAGCAATGTTTGCATTATATCTGACATATTCCAGCTGAATGTAGACATTACACACCGCAGAGGGAGGCCAATGCTCGCAATATCTCATTAACATCAGGTCCTTAGAATTCCTGCTAGGAATACTCTGTATCCTCCAGCCGTTAGCGAGACCAACGTAACAAAAGAATGAATAATTACTATTGTAATTAACCAACATAAGAGAGACGCTTTTCAAAACAAACAATGTGTCTGGACCATAAAGCACAGAAAAGAACGCTGGGTTTTGAAACTGCTCGCTGTTATGATCATTAACCCTGAGGTGGAAGGCTTTCAAATCCGCCAGCGCTATGCAGGCCACAGCCAGTTACAATAGATCATTTAGGCTGGTACACAGCAGCTCATTTGGAGGCCACGTGTCTGTCTATCTCGCCGATGTGAAACAGAAACTCTTTGGAACTCCCTGCGCTACCAGACCAATCTCTGTCAGGGTATGAAATGCCTCACTAACGCTGTATAATCCAATTACTCTGAGGCAATGTGGCTTCAACTAAATCTAAACAAGTTGTCAAAGTGAAAAGTTTCTAATTTCCTTTTCTTTTTCCATCTCACGCTGTTGTTTCATTCACCCTCTTACCCATAATTCCTTGGGAGCAAAATAATTTGTATCTTTTTCACGACAGCATGGAAAGTATTGTGGCTCTTTGAAAGTCCCAATCAAATTTTTAAATTCTCCTTATTTTTGCAAGAAGTAACAGTTAAAATTTTTGTAATTGTAATTTCAGCAAAACTAGCACCACCAATCACATCTTCAAAATTTTATGATAATTTCAGACACATTTTCCGAACCCTCCCCACATTGAGCGTACAAACTGAAAGCCCCGCCCCAAACTCACGCCATTGGTTCAGCCAATGTTGATGTAACAGGCTGGTCAGGATGCTTAAACCAAGCAATGTTCTGATGGTACTGTACTGTATGTAAAATGAAAGAATGATACATCGAGGATTGTCTGTAATTGACAAAATACTTTAAGGCCTCTTCAGAAAATCAATATTTGCTTTATAAACTTCTAAAAAAAACTGAGAACAATAGAAAAGAAAACAGACAAGATAAAACTAAATTACGTTTTGTCTAAAAATAGACTGTAACACCCACAAACTTTTGTTCAGCGGTCTCACCTGAGCTACAGCTCAATAAGCCAGTTAAATATCATGTCTTCAAGTTCTGTCTATCTAGGACACTTGATGTCTTCTGTGTAATGGAAAGGTCAGCATGACTCCTGACTCTCACAGGAACAGACAAACTTGGGAACAGAAGTTTAGCTTCAAGACAGACAGAAAGAGATACAGAGGTCACATCCGCACTTAAAAGAGAATAAGAGGTTATGCCACACACATCAGGATGTGCTCTGTGTGTTAGAACATGTAGGAACCTCATTCTCACCCGAGACTCATAAGTCACACCTGGGAGACAAGAACTCACATTATCTCACACCATGAGACCTCGCAGCCCCTGGCAACCAGCCCACTCTGAAACACGCTTAAGACTTAAATAATCAGTTTCATCCAGGCCAGAAGCCTGGTCGATGTCAGTTGACTATGAAGAACCTGGTACTTTGTTTAGACCGTCTGATTATTTGTGTATTCTGTCTTGTTTTGTGTTTGCACCTGGTCTTTATATAAATCTTGAGGGTGAGATGCTACTTAAGGTCTGCAAAGTGCACAGCAGGGCCATGGCAACAGTTGGCAAGGCCTGGACATTTGTTACTGCTCTCTGCAGACCACTCTGAAGAACAAAATGAAAGAAAATACAAGGTCAGAGTCTGACTTCTCACCCTATTTGATGGAGTGATGACAACCCCATTTACTCGTTCCCCAGCAGAACAGCCGTTCCTCACTCTGTTCTCGAGTTTTGTCTGTCTGAAGATGCTCTCTAGCATGCCGTTATGGACATGGAGAAAATGATGCACTGAAAGAAATTAAATTTGAATTTAAAATTGTGATCATTCAGTTGTTTAAACTTGTAGAATTTCTTGCTAAATCTCTATTTTTTATTTACTTGCATTATGATTTTGACTATGAGAGCATTCCAAGCAACCTGTCCATGTTATTCAGAGCCCAAAGTAAAAATGTATACCAATAAAATAATTTAAACACAAATCACAAATGATAAAAACCTTATCCAGATTTCCAGATAGCGGGTTTTCAAAGACACAAACAGACACAAACTTGCACTAAAAGTCGACATTATCCAATTAACACATACCAATTAAACAGGCACTTGGTATGAGCTAAAGTGGATTATTCACAAAACTTCACATTCTCGCAACAAACAGTTAATAGCTGTAAACATCTTGTGTCTACTGCACAGTTTACAGTAAATTACTGTTAATACTACATTAAAGCTGTAAATAGTATTAAATAAGACTGAAAACCTGCCTGTATTAGCATATGGAGTTTCTTAGTTTTTTTATTTTAATATGTACAAGGTGGTTTAGATGTCACCTTAGATGATGGCTTCTGAATACCAACCAGCAGAACATCAGTCCAGAACCAACGTTTAGAAATTGTTCAGAACACCATGTTTACATCATTTTAAACTATCAATGTTTTAACTAATGTTTATCAGAACATGAGCTCCAAATATTTTCCAATGTAACTGAAGAAAACACTTATCTGTGCATAGTGGTTATGAGTTATGAATCTAAGGTCTGCATTTGCTTTATAGCGTAAGGACTTTTAACCAGTTATAGGTAGGTTAATAGGTTATTAGCTATAGCAATTGCAGTTCCTGTCTTAGAAAGAACCATTAGTTATTTAAGTGCCTAAGGCCTAATCTTCTTCACAATTTCAGGTTCTATACAATTACCAGGTTCTATATTTATCAACCAGTTACCTGGATCCAGTCTAATGAATGACCATGAGGGACTGACCTGCAGAACAGTTTGGATCTTGGCATAGACATCAGCCTGCTGAGCTCCACTGGTGGAGACCACAATCTTCTTCAGGTCACCCAGAACCACACTGTGCGCCTGGGCCACTGCGTTCAGCTTGTCAAACAACAGGTCCAGAAGTTCCAGCAACAACCTGCAAGGGTTGAGAAAGAGAGAGATTCATTAAAATGGATGTGAAGAAAGAAAGAATAATGGCTCTTTGTTTGATGTCAGAATGGAAATTTGGGAATGAATGATTAACAAAGAAATCCAGTCAAATTAAGTTTTGACCTGTCAAAGTCAAAATCTTTTCCCACTATTCCCATACAAACTAACAGACCACAATCTAAACCCACCCATGTAAGAAAAACACAACATCTACATTCCCAATCTTCTAGAGACCTCCCTTGACACACTCTATTATCAGTGAGTCTGGAAGTCCCTTCACATCACCCAAACTGGTCCATCCTCCGTTTCTATTGAACATGACACCAGCAGGGTGTTGACAGAGTTCCCCTGTTGGGCAGCACCAGCTGTTCACAGACAACAATTAGCAGCATCTGTCAAACTCTCCAGGTCCACTAGGAGGACCCACAGCTGTCTGACTGTTGTGGTAAAATGAGTGTGAGGCAGAGGAGAAAATCTGCGAGGATGAGGTTGGAGATGACAGGTTGACACATGTTGTAATAAAAGAACAGTTCAAGCAAAAATTACGTTCCAGTAATGTACTGAACCTAAATGTATGTCTAAATGTAAGTCTAAATGTAAGTCTAAATGTGTGTTCCTGTAGCTCAACTGGAAGAGCATTGCGTTAGCAGCGCAAAGGTTGTGGGTTCGATCCCTGGGAATGCAAGTATTGATAAAAATGTATACCTTGAATTCACTACAAGTCGCTTTGGATAAAAGTGTCTGGTAAATGTAAAATGTGCTGGTAGTGACTGAATCATTCAAAGAGACCAAAACATTTATTCACAAATCATACATTGCTACCTCTCTTATGAAATTATGTTACATGATATTTATGTATATTTATAGATATTACATTACTTATTTTATGAAATCATCAGTAATATTATAAGTGAACTGCAGGGAAAGAATTAACCAGATTCACAAAGTTAAATCAAAATGAACTCCTGTAGGCGTGTTATGAGAATGAATACATTTAATGATGTATTAGTACATTTGTCTCAACACACACTTAAAACTGCTTTTCAAATGACCTGCAAACAATGAAAATCTCACTTAACGACCAAAGTTTCCAGCATAATACTCGCCGCTTTAAAAGCGAAACCTCCATTTATTTTATTGAAAGCATGCCATCAAAAGTCGGCAGCTACGCTCCTGCGCTTAGCACCTCTGAGGAAAGCGGAGGGCAAACATTAAACGCGGCAGAAAACAAAGCGAGTTCATTTCTGCCTTGGGTGAGGAGCGTTCGCTTAAGAGCTTTCATTATCTGTCTTTTCTTCCCCAGCTTTTGTTTTTCTGCGTTATGGCCGATGCTTAAGCACTTTTATGGATTGTACCGTTTCTGGAAATGAGGGAGGTATGAATGCCACACGAGAGATGAGAGCATTGATCCAGCCAGTCATCTTCAGGTAAAGAGAGAGAGGGAGAGAGAGAAAGAAAACAATGGAAACCAATCACACTTCAGTGTAAATGCCTCACAAAGTGGTTCCCTCGAAGATGGACAAATAGCTAAAGTAACTGTCACATGTAGTTGTTATATTGTATATTGTTTATCGACAACATGAAATTGAAGCTGAGACGTTTATGTTCTTGATAATAGTCTCTGGTTTTATTGTGTGTGATTTTCGATACAGGTTATTAAAGTAAAATCAGCTTCTTTCGTAATCAAAATTCAATGACACCAGAAACAGTCAGTAATGTTTCAGTAACGTTCAGAATGTTTCAGTAACGTTTCAGGACGCCTCATTTAACCAAGCCTGTAATATATTTTAGCGTTCGGATTTTACGATCTGCTAACATCCTGATGGACAACATCACGTTGTTTTCAGCCCAATATTGTGTTTCTGAAATGTAATTTCTGAAAGTTAAAATTGTGTTTAAATTCGTAGCTAACTAGGAACTAGCTAACCTGGGCTGGTTGTCCCGTGCCAGGTTTTCTCTCTCTGGTAGGCGTGGTCTGTGATCTGAGTGGTGGATCTCTTGAGGATCTGCTTGAGCTCGGGTTCCAGCCGCTCCATGATGGCTTCAATGGTCTCAGGGATCTTCTTGAGTTTGGCGAGAGCTTTGATGAGGATCCCCATGAACTCGGTGCTGTTCTGCTCTGGATCCACATCCAGTTGTTCTTTCATTTCCTGCATCTTACGCGCTGCACAAACACACACTGTGTCAATAAAACTACAGTAACTACCATTATGTCCATAACAACCAATAATTATGCGACAAATATGCATATTCATGATTCTAATATGCATATATAAAATCATCTTAATGCATAAAGATATATTAGTCATAATGTGTGACTAAGACACTCATCCTACTCAT
>JAZGTK010014648.1:0-13614 GCA_036877625.1 Ambastaia sidthimunki
TCAACTCTATCACCATGCCATAACATCGTCAGAACTCCACCGTCAAGCGGTGCTCCTGGATCCCAATCTTCAACAGGGGAGGATGGGTGATAGTCCCACGAGAATCACCTCCACCCACGATCCTCATTCCATCCTCTCATGGAGCTTACAACCACCCACAACACACTGTGGAACGTCACCCACGCCACCTCTTGGCGTCCAAATGCGACCCGGCCCAACACCTCAAGACTGAGTGAGCGAGGAGATGGACATCTTCTCCAGACGCTTTCCCTGTGCATGATGCTCCTGATGGACGTACTGGCCATTGTAGGCAACTTAGCTATCATGGCAGTCATTGCGAAGACGCCACGACTACGTAAATTTGTGTTTGTCTTCCATCTTTGCCTGGTGGATCTCATTGCGGCGCTGGTGTTGATGCCTTTGGGTATGCTGTCAGGGCAGGGTTTTTTTAATGAAGCTTTGTGTCAGGGTTACCTTTGTCTGAGCGTTGGACTAATTAGTGCCGCTATACTTACGATCTCTGCCATCAACGTGGAGAGATACTACTACGTTGTTCATCCCATGCGCTACGAGGTGAAAATGACCGTGGGGTTGGTGGTTTCAGTTTTGATTGGAATATGGATCAAAGCCACCATCATGTCTGCATTCCCTTTACTCGGCTGGACACTCGATAGAGAAGAAACAGGGCCAGCACTAGGGAAAGTTTTAGGAGAAATTACTGTACCAAAGTGCTGCTCGCTCCACTGGATAGACAGAGGACCCCAACGCTTGGTGTTCATGGTCCTGTTTACTTTGATGTACTTCCTCTGTCCAGTTCTTATCATCTTTGTGGTATACTGTAACATGTTTAAGGTGGCCAGGGTAGCCGCCATGCAGCAAGGCCCAGTACCCACCTGGATGGAGACCCCCCGGCCTCGCTCTGAATCTTTGAGCAGTCGATCAAGCATGGCGGCCAGCCTTAGTGGAGCCCGCACCACCCCTCAGAGGACTTTCAGTGGCGGCAAGGCAGCAGTTGTACTGGTGGCCGTTGGAGGTCAGTTCCTTGGATGTTGGCTACCTTATTTCTCCTTCCACCTCTACTGTGCCATCATGCCGTCCTCTCTCGAATCTCTCGCTCACATGGCTTATCTGGAGGATGTGTTCACCTGGATCGGGTACTTTTGTTTTACCTCCAACCCTGTTTTCTATGGTTGTCTAAATCGGCAGATCCGGGAGGAGCTAGTCAGAAACCTGGCTTTCGTTTTCAAGTGGGGCCGACCAGGTGAAGAGGAACAGCTTCCCAGCAGAGAGGCTTCTATTGAGGAGAACTTTCTCCAGTTTCTTCAGGGCACGGGCTGCAATATGCGGCCTAGGAATTCCCAAAGCATATCCATCCCTCAACAAGAGGAGGACAATCCTCTTTCCACTGAGTTACACAGGACATCTGTTGACTTCCACATTCCTGGTCAGATCATGGAGGAGACCTCCGAGTTCATAGAACATCAACACATGAATGATCTTAATATATCAGACAATTGTGTCAAAACTAAAGCAGAACTACAAGGTTGATATTTTCAGATGTGAAAAATATATTTAATTGATCATATATTGTTGTTATGTTTTGCCATCAGATCTTTTTGTACTCTGCCCAGGAATTTGTACATAGCTTGTTTAAAATGTTTGGATATTTGGTTTCTGCCTCACCCAAATCATATTTTTTCTCTTGAGGAAATAATTTACATGCCAGTTGTTGGACTGATAGTAAATTACATTTTCCAGCACATTAACACTAGACAGAAACTCTTTTACATAGATTCAACAACATTTGTCCAGACAATGTAACACGAAAGCAACATTGTGATGTGGAATCTGTATTCAAAACGCGGGATGAACCGCAAAGTGATTGATGTAACTAATTTTTAAGCTCTTAATGTGAATTCAGACAATAAATGAGTATATAATGACTTAATGTAACAACACAATTTGGGGCGCCACTAATATTGGATCAAAGTTGTTCGTGTGGTGGGTAGATTCTAATTCTTTAGTTGTTTCTCCTTTATTGGAGATACGCTGTGTTGCCGTAAAATTATGGCTGTCTGCAATGTCATATTTTAAAAAGTTTTGTTTATTCTCAACAATAAATAAAAATCTTGAAACACAGTGTAGCCTGTGGTGGTGGGGTAAAGAGGACTTCTTGTATTTTAATACAGTGCCCTTTATAAGTTTTGAAACAATAAAGGAAAAATCTATTTGTTTGCTATGAAGTTTGGAAATCTTTCATGATTAAAAGATGAATATGGAGAGACAGAATGTCACATTTTTTTCTGTCAGAGTCAGCTCCCTTGTCTTCATCTTTGCTTATGTGTGTTCTCACTAAATGCAAGACTCAGACAGCAGAACCAATACTACACATTCCCTGCTTTTACTGTGTAAACAAAAAATTCAACAGGACACAGCTGATCCCATTAGAAACACAACTGTGAGCCAGTTGTCCCAATATTTAGGCTCACATCTGCTGTTCTTCTAAATTGGTAAAACATTTATATGTTGAAACAGCCAACAAAATGTGACTTTGTGTACTTTTGCCTCATATTTATCTTTAAGTCATTAAAGATTTGTTGACTCAACAAACAAAGCAATTGTTTTTTACTGTCCCAATACTTATGTAGGGCACTATATGTACAGTAAATTCAGAGCAATCATATATGAAACACAGTGAGGAACAGTGACAGCACTTACAACAATTGCTGTTTATTTATGTTCTGGTCATCTAAAAAAAGTTAAAAGTACATGCAAAAAACAACTAAAAGAACAACAGACTCTGATATACTGTTGGAGTTTTAAAAGATTATAAAGATGCACATTCATATGGCAAACCTCACTAATCTGGCACAAAGATACAATCTTGGGTTACAACAAAGTGAAGTGTGTTTACAAATAGTAAAAACTGCCTTTATGTATTTAGTCACATTTTTAACAGCTTGTGACATGGAGATGGTGGCTTTTAACCCCGGGCCTCCAGCCACCAAGGCACCTGATCCACCAAATGGCCTGGGACAATCAGATTGGCTCTGACAAAAGGGTAATAACCAAGTCATCTCCAAACACGTGCCACTACAGAAGTCCTTCAAGAGTTTGTTCAGACTTATGTCTCCACCCACATCTGCCTCCCATAAGAAAGCAATGTTGCTGTTTATATAATTGCTTATTTTCAGTGTGATGTGATGAAGATTTTATCACACCTGCAGTATTTCACTCATTAGTGGGTTTCACATCACTTGAGCTGTTGGGTGTTTGTAGAAGATGTTGGTGCTGTATATATCTCTCCTCACTGTATAAAATAAAAGAAAGTTTAGGCAGAGACTGCACTACATACTGTAGCGTCATGCTTACATCAAGGTTTTTGGACGTATAAAAATGCTACTGAAACAGTAGCCATTTAGTAGCCATTGTATATTATACGTACATTCAATAATTTTCTGCCATAAATGACATTCTGAAGAGCCTCCTATGTTACTAAAAGCAGCTGCATTGTTTCTTAGTTGTGCTTTCATACAGACAAGACTCATCTTACTGTCAAAGGGCTTTTGTTTACGTGTTAAAGCAGCTTGCTGTCTTGTACCAGTGCAGTCTATGTTTTGCCATAAGCAGATTTAGCTTGTTGTGGCCACACCATACAATCATACAGTGAAGTTAATGCCCATATAACCAATAATCAATATTGATAGTTGCTTTTGTTCTCCTTATCCTGTTGCATAAAGACATCTGTTTGCACTGTTTTGCGCAATGACAACTGAGTCATTTAAAGAAATTGTTTGTTTTAAAGATAACAGATTTTATTATTTATTTTATTGTTTTTTTGCCCCATACATTCACATATGTACTCATATATTTAATCACAAATGTGGACGCATGCACACACCCGTGCACAAATACAGTGACACACACACACACACACACACACTTCAGTGCGACTCATATCATATGTACTTTGATGTTTGTTAAGTAAGAGGGAGGCCCCTAGTGGTCAAGTTCAAACAACCTGACCTTTTAGCTCTGCTGAGGGATGAAGGTGTTGAGGGCTTTGTGAAGTCAGTTGCTCCTTGCTGCTGATTAGAGATCAGTTTGGGGCATGTAGGCCTCTATTCTATTAAAGTTTCAGGAGTTATTTTAAATTAAATTTTTTTTTTTAATTAATTAAAATTTCTGTATCACATTTGACATATTTGTATCATATTTGACAGAGGTTTAAGCACTTTTTGCTTTAGTATCAAAATATCAATGATTACTAAGTATGTTAATAATACTGAATGTAGCGTTATGTCAAAAGCCGTACACATATTATATATAGGCTACGTCTAAACTATAATGTCAGGATCTGATAAATTACAGGGGTAAAAGCCAACAGGTGGCTTTGCCTGCTGAGATTAATAGAATAGATTAATAAATGATTAAAAGTCTTGGTTAATAGATCTAAGCTCAAATTTACTTAAAAACGTTTTGTGATCCAGTTCAGTTTGGGACCCGCCTCTGTGTAAAAGTATCAATATGTTGTGTTTGATGGCAGGTATGGGAACACTCCTGTTCTTACATCCAAGATCCACAGCGAGACTAAACAAATCCAGACTCGGCTCAACTGTGATTCAGTGGCGGAACACAGGCTTTATTCTCAACCACTGTGGGACTTGGTGTTTCCATGGTAACTTATCCTCTGTGACATTTCTCTGGCTAAGAGAGTGGGCTCATGAGCGAAAGACCCTTATCATAACCTGCCGCACCACTTTACCAACAATAAAGTTCGTTTGCTTGTCAATATGGTGAGAGGACACGAAAACACTTTGTCTTACAAAATAACCCATATCTTAATAAACCATATTTTTAATTACAAACGGCCCAGTTTAGTCCGTTTGCTAAACCTTTGCAACGAAAATGTCTAATTCGTTTCGCAACGGCTGGAGTTCTGTGTGCAAAAATAACCCGTTTCATTGGGGGCGCTCCTAGATAACCATTTAAATATATGCGCATTTCTTCAGTGCACGTTTCAAACCCCTAAACTCTCTGAAAAACTACTAGAAACAATTATAAACGGGAAAGTAACAAGCAATGGCAACATAAATGATAAGTAGCACTGTGATGAAACAATTGTATCGCATCTCGTAAAACTACGTTTCCCATAATTCCCCGACGATTTTAGCACATTGCTTGATTCTGTTCTGCCTGCGCGTCAAACGCGCGTCTGCGCCTCGTCAAACTTCACTCGTGCACGCTGTGATCCACTTCGAAACATTTGCATGTTTTGGATACAGGCTTGGATACCTTCTTTCGCAAAAATAACCAAAGTTTTGGACCTCAGACCCTCATCAGTGGAAACTTTTTACTCATCGAAATTATTCAGCTGGGTTTCTGGTTAAAGCATTCGTGCATGTTTTCCCAATCAATGTAGATTCAGTGGATCACGGTCCTCCGTATAATATCTAAGTCTTCTAAACCGCATTTTAATGTTTTAAAGTGTATATGTTTCTATACGGGGCGCAGCATCGTATGAGAACCTGCCATTGCCTTTTGTCCCCATTGGCGTCGTTATTCTTCTGCAAGCTGTAGAAAAGCCAGTGTCCCGTTTTAAAGATTTTATTTTCCCTTTTCTACACGATTTCATAAACGTTTTTGAAAATGGGTTGCACTTTAAGTGCTGAAGATAAAGCAGCGATGGAGAGGAGTAAAATGATTGATCGAAACCTGCGAGAGGACGGAGAGAAAGCATCCAGAGAAGTCAAACTACTGCTGCTCGGTGAGTCGCACTCACATTAGATAAAGCTGTACAGACTGTTTACGTTTTAATTCAAGATGTGATGCAGATACAAAAGTGTACGAAGTTTTTCTTTCAAAGACTGACTTATAAAACTAACAAACAGCCTTTGGGATCTCTTGGAGGCTTTATGTAGACTCATCTGCGCAAGTTCAATACAGTATTTAATATGTTGCAGGCGTTGTGTTTACTAGGCTTAGCTTATGTTTATTTTCAGTGGTAATCTCCGTCCGTATTAAAAAAGATTATTTTTTTGTTAACGTTAGTTGGTTGCTTTTTACGACAGGAGAATAAAATACTCGCACTTTCTAGAAAACACTTTGTCATAGTGCTGTATGGAAAAATGAATAGTGTGTTTTTGGCAGTATTCCAGCTGTCAAAGAGTGTGGGAATGCCGAAGATAATGACTGTTTTGGACCGTTAAAGACAAAATACTGGTGTTGTATCTGTTTTTGTTTTAGTTTTTGTTTGCATTTCTCCCTGGCATACCATAAGCAGAAAAATACAAGTTTGCAGAGAGCAAAAATGTCACTGATAACAGATGAAGACGCAGCTTTTATCTGTCACAATATGATTTCCATCAGTTTGTGTACTAACAACTAGATGCTTTAGATGTTGTGTGTTTTGTGTAATGTCAGTGAAGCTCTATCTAAACTTTGTCAGTAAGATCATTGCTGACAAGAAAAATATCAGAGCTAAAACTCAGTGACTGTAGTTATAGGAATTGTTTTTATATGTTGTTTTTTTAAAACTTGGCTTCAAATAATGGCCTAAAGACTTTAAAGCAAGCCAAATAATTTCCTTCCTGGAAATATTGTAAATCCTCTTTCCCATATTGTAACCAGTGGCTTGTGGCAGCGGGTTTATTCTCTGATTATTAAACTGTATTGTGGCTTGTGGCAGGTCGTGTATGAAATGGTGTCTCCCACAGTATTCCTTTGGAAATGTGACATTCTTCAACTGTCAAAACAAGTTCAGAATGTACATTACACAGTGAAGAATTAAAAATGAAACCCAACACCTCTGATTTCTTGCATCTCTAACCTTAATGATATTGTCACTTATATTCATATCATGTAATGTTTACAGATGCAGGAACTGCTGTTATCCAAGACATAGATTTTCTGCCAGTAAATCACTGCTTCAGATATTAATGTGTGAGTCTTTGTGTGTGTAATCCTCTTTCTATGTGCTATTTTCACAAGTTATGGAACCCTTCCCCTCCTGGCATTCAAGCAGTGCATTAGGGCATGTTAAGGGGTTTGGCTTTTTACTCTGAATGCAGAAACCAAAAGTATGCTGGAAGCGGGGCGAGCATTTCAATGAGGCGAATATTACATGCTCCGTTAAACACAGAATGCAGCTCATAAATAAAGGGCTCTCTGAAAGAACTGTCCAAGGACGGCGAGTTCTGAGGTTACAGCTGGCCTAAGACCAACCCCTCTGTGGCTTGAGCGATCACAGTGAGCAAACTAGAGAGCCGTTCTACTGATTTACTGGCTGATTCTTCGTGGTCTCTCCATTTAAAGGGACAGTACACCCCAAAATGAGCATTTTGTCATTTGCCCACCCTTATGTTGTTTTAAACACGTAGTGAGTGCTTTCTTTTGTAAAAGACAAAAGGAGAAGTTAAGCAACTCCAAGATGCTCCTTTGTTGTAGAATGGAAGTGGATGGGGCCACAAACAGCTGTGGTCACCATCCACTTTTGTTGGGTGGAAAAAGCAGTTTGGATAATACGCTAGATAATCCCATTTGGTTTCCAAAAAAACAAAGTCTTACGCATATATAACAAGTTTAGACAACATGGCTACATTCCTGTAGTTTTCTGCCACTGGAAGATTGCAAATGTTTAGCAAAACTGACCATGTTGTAATTAGCATTTCACAGTGAGGTCTGAGCTTAATCACATTGCTGTAACTCACTTGTGGCTTTCCATTGTGTTCTCTGGCTTTCCTGACATCAGCAGATTCAGCGGCATTAGGCCACTGTAACTGCTGGCTGAAGTTGTGTAAAGGGGCCTGTTTAGCTATTCAGAAAAACAGCCAAAGATTGTATAACAATTTACAGCCAAACAGTATAAATCTTATTTTTAAGCATTTTTCAATTGTCTTTTTGAAACATTATTGCTCATGTTGGGTATATTGATGTGACACTTGTAATACTCTGTGTTGAGTAATGTTACTGGTTAAAAGAAAACTTCACCATAAAAAAACATTTTATCTAAAATATTAAGTATTATTTTTTTAACCCAGCATGACAACATTCCAGACCTGTATGATGTTTTATTTACATCGAACACAAAGGGAGAATTTTTGAAGCTATTTTTCCAGCAGTAAATTGTGGCAATTCTTCTGTGGCCAAGAAATTCTTTTGTGTTTTACAGAAATGCCAGTTGAATTGACATTAGGGTGAGTAACTAATGATCAAATTTACATGTTTGTGTGTACTACAGCATTTAAAAGTGTAAAGCAATCTTCCCTTCAGTGTGCTCTCCAAAGCCACGCCTCCTCCAAAACACATGCCATCCTATTATTGCATTTGGACCGATTGCAATGATTGGACAAACATTTTGTGGTCCTGTGCCTTCTAAAATAAAATATATTTAGACCACTTAGTGACTGCTGAGTGATTGTCCTGCTATCAGGACGTGAAGAGATATTCAACCAGCATAACAAAAAATATTTCTGGAAAAAAATTGCGTACTATTCCTTTAAGACTTCTCTTAGCAAAATTACTTATTGTTTGAACATGATAATCCCACAAGAAGATATTGCTCAGTAGGGTTCTGTGGTCTCCTCGCTGTTCCTATTTTGCTGCTCTTTGTAAACCTGCTGTTGAAAAAAAATGACAAGTGAAGGAAAACAGATATAAATCAAAGCTTGGCTCTGCTCAGCTGGGCTTGTTAATAGTGTCGATCTTAACCATGGTGCCCATGGCACAGCAGCTAATGGTTTAATTACAGCAGGAGCAAGCCATTTACATGCCTGTTTAAAGCACTGACGGATGTGTGTGTGTGGAGAATAGCATGCCGTCACCATGCCACTCGACCCCGGTGTGACACTCGTCTGCTTGGACAGCACCCAGACCACTGCAGTGTAAGACTGTTCATTTCTAATCTAGGATCCATCAAAATATCAACCTTGATATGAGTGAGTTATGTAGTAGGCTTGTTAAATTAGAGATGAAGACCCAAATTAATAGGGCAATATGTTATTTGCCTACTGTCTGGCATGCTATATGCCAGTGTAGTTATCAGTATGGCTGTGTGTAATTTTCTCCTATTGCACTGAACAAAATGTTCAGTTACCTTGTTTGTGGGATAAATCTGCTATCTGTTAAAAATGGACGTTATCGGTGTTTAGAACCACACAGGCATACATAGATGGATCATTACATTGACTAACAGTCATAAATTTGGGTCTTTAAAATAACCCTCATTCTAACTGAACCGCTCATCTGTTTTATTCAAATCTGTTTTTAGTTTTCTTTTTATTAAAACCTTGTCTTTCTTTTCGCTTAGCCGTTGATGGATCTTTTACTCTCATCAGACGTGGCGGAAAGTTCTGGATGTTTTACTCCAGCTGCAGCGTGCCTGTGGTTCACAATGTTCTCCGGAGAAATTTTCCACATGATTCTCTAGTTCCTCAGACCCACAGTTATTTCCTCACACTGTCATAAATTTGGGCTAATAGGGGAGGAAGCTGCTCCTCAAATTGAGACCCTATTGATCTATTCCAAATGTATCCTGCGGCTGATATACTACATATACATGCTGGTAAAAAGAGGATATTGTAAATGCATCCTGGAGATTGAACAGATGACCAACTGAAGCTAATTTTCCACCATATTGGTGGAAATGTATGTACACGGATATATTTAACTGAATTGTACATTAACCCTTACAAAAAGTACTGTAGTGCATTCATGGCAATATAATGGTATTTTGGGTACTTTTGGTTGGTACAGACACGGTTAGACTTAATTGCCTGATCAAAATCAATCATTTTTTTTTGTATATTGTTGTCCAATTACAAGATGCCTTTAAAATAATTGGAATTTAAGCCGGTATAATAACAATTATATGTATGGCAGTTTGTCAGAAATTGTCATGATTCATGATTGTGACAGTAGATTTTCATTATAATGGTTTATCTGTTTAAAATTTAAATACAAATACAGCACATTTGGCCTTGATTTGTGAATGTTTATTCAGATGATTTTCTTTGGTACAGTCTGTTTCACCAAACAGAGGTCACTGCACTTTGTCTGCATTGTGTGCAAATTGTGCAATTATTCTTCATCCTTTGTCACACAAAAATAGTCAGAGTTACACAATAAAGCATTGGATTACATACACGCCATGTGTCTGCTGGCCTGTTTGCTTCTGTTTGTACAAACATCTCTTTCTGATGTGGTAGTTATTAAGCCATCTAAGTGAGTCATTTGACTTGGTTATAAAAAGCTCACCTATCAGAGCTCCTGCTGTCCTCACAAGCACTTTGGCTGGGGGAACTAACATCAGACGAACCTTTCATCTACAGGGCATTTAATCTCACCGTATGGCAAGCGCCGCTGAAATAGGCGTCTCGTTCTGCAGCTCATGCTGGGCTTGTGATGTGGGAGGCAGAGGTTGAAAGCCTCTATTCATCTAATGCAGACCTTCTCCTGAGCGTGTGATGTTTGGGGTCATTCGAATAAACTGCTTTTATCGATTTGCGATATCAACCTCATCAGCAACATTATGTGTTGTTTGTTCTTTTTTAGGTGCCGGAGAGTCAGGGAAGAGTACAATAGTTAAGCAAATGAAGTGAGTGATTTTTATTATATGTGATCTGATGAAATACAATATTTTTGAGATTATGTAAGATGAGATGAGACATAGTGTGTGTGTGTGTGTGCGTGCGTGCACATTATATATGCATACATGTGTGTACACACATAAATATACACAAATTTAATTTTATATTTGTTAGTATATGATTTTAAGTTATTTAAAAAAATATAGATAATTAATAATACAATGTAGAATGAATAACAAATAATGAATTTGTTTTGTTTCTTGCTGAATTTTGTCAACCTGTTAAACATAGATGGTGTGCACATATAGATGGTGTGCAGTCGCACTTACACACAGCTTAAAGGCAACATTAGTGGAAGTTAATATTGGAGCTTGTTGATTTAATTGTAAGTTTCAGTAGTAGTAGATGCAGTTATCCTGCCTGGTTTGTTTTCCACAAGGATCATTCATGAAGATGGTTACTCAGAAGAAGAGTGCAAGCAGTATAAAGTGGTGGTCTTTAGCAACACCATCCAGTCCATTATTGCCATCATTAGAGCCATGGGCCGCTTAAAGATCGACTTTGGAGATCCTGCAAGAGCCGTAAGATTCACGGTCCACCAAAATGTGTTCATTTGCACAGAGTTTGCAGACATCAGCATGTGTTTAATTCATTCCTTATGGGAGCTGAGCAGCCAGTTTGTGCAGGGGATTGTGGGTAAATTTGTCAGATTTATTTTTCCTTCTGTTTAACATCAGGACGACGCTCGTCAGCTGTTTGTGCTCGCTGGCACTGCAGAAGAAGGGGTCATGACCCCTGAGCTCTCTGGGGTCATCCGTCGGCTGTGGAGGGATGAAGGAGTGCAGACGTGTTTCGTCCGATCACGAGAGTACCAGCTCAACGACTCCGCGTCCTAGTAAGAGACCTTCCTTCAGACTGATTCCTCAAGAACCTGTCGGGTCTGCTTTCTCCATGAGCTTCTCACAAACTGTCTTGAACAAGCGTCTTTTTTAAAATGAGACTGGACTGTTTACTCACAGTTGTGTTCCTTTATATTTTAAAGAGATTTATACTGACTTATAAAGTAAACATTTATTCGAACAGAAATTTTTAATGTCCACTTCACCTTACAGCTTGAGGGAAAAAAATCCATCCATCCAATTGACCAAATATGTGTTTGTTGCCAGTATGTTTGGTTTATTGTACCAATTAGTTCTGACTGTCCACGTCATTTAACTTGAGGTGATGGCTAAACAGTGAATCCGTATTTGGTCTCCTGAACGGGACAGTTTTAGGTTCTACAGCTGATCTCATAGACAAGATCCAGACAAGACTCCTCTTGCTCCTCTTTGCCTTGTGCAAACACGTCCTGCATTTTACTAGCAAGATTCCAGCATTCCGAACCCTTGTTCCAGTGTCCCGTGTGTCAGTTTGTTGTTTTCATTCTTTATGCTGTTTTTAGTTTTGGTTGGTGACTAAAATGTTTTCAGTGATAATCAACAGTGCAGTTTTTGTCTCTCACTGAACTATAGAGGTTTGTTGTATTTCTGTTTGGTTGTTGTGATGGATACATCCTTATATGAGCAAAAGTAATACTGAGGTGACAGCTAGTTATAATCTAACTATATAATCTAACAGTCTCTATTTGATTTAATTCAGTAGCTTGAAAACCTAAAAAAATTATCTTTATTTGGGATATATTTAAGGATGCAGGCTTTATGCTAGGCTAGGGAAACTGGCACGATGCTTCCACACTGTTGCTTTCTGATCGTTGATTTACTGTTTCTATTGTTCTCTCATTTGTAAGTCGCTTTGGATAAAAGCATCTGCTAAATGCCTAAATATAAATGAAAATGTGGATGCAAACTTCTCAGTTTCAGTTAAATTTAATTTTTTTAATTTTTTAATTTTTTTTGAATAATGAATAAATGAATAAAATTGAATTTTACAGAAACAGATTTTGATATGAAGATTTAAAAATGTTCTAAATGAACTAAATGTTCTTTTTAAATCACCGTGACGTTTTTATCTTGTTTATCTTGTGTTTTTACTCAAAAACGCTCTTTGTTTTTCTCCTCTCCAGCTATCTGAATGACCTGGATAGGATATCCCAGCCCAGCTACATGCCCACTCAACAAGACGTGTTAAGAACTCGGGTCAAGACCACTGGCATAGTAGAAACACACTTTACCTTCAAAGAGCTCTACTTCAAGTCAGCGTTTACGCTTAATATCGTGCTTTTTAAATACCATCATCTGTGAATTCTTTCTTTTGTCCTGATCACTGTATGTCTTATACATTCAAACAGGATGTTTGATGTTGGTGGTCAGCGCTCAGAGAGAAAGAAATGGATTCATTGTTTCGAAGGCGTCACTGCCATCATCTTCTGTGTGGCACTCAGTGATTATGACCTGGTCCTCGCTGAAGATGAGGAGATGGTGAGCTGGGTTCCTCCTGGGTTCTTTAAAGTCAACACAAACTGGTAGTTGCAGTCGACTTCAGGGTTCTGACGTAATTCAAAGTGTAATGGAAAAATTAAGGGCGTGGCTTGTTTTAGGGCGTGGCTACTGGGAAAATTGATTGGCTCTAGAAAAGACTGGCAGCAGGAGGGGAGTGGCTGACATCTCTTAGGGGAGTGGCTGACACCCAAGCCATCAGACTGATGTCATCAAAGAAGGATCGATTACGAGGGCAAATAAATTAAAAAAAGATTCGTATGGATAACTTATATAATATAAGATAAATAATAACTCTTATAATAATAGATATGAAACAAAGCTGGTATCTGTATACATGGACTATTATTATGAATAGGAGCTTTTCAAATGGTTGAATAAGTATTTAATATGGATTCCAGTATTGTTTACTTCTCCATAGCCACAGCAGGATGTTTTATTTCTCCAGCTTGTGTTAAAGTTATTTCCTCATAGCTCCCTGGAAGGCCTCACTGTTTTCTCATGAGACCTAATTTCTTAAAATACACTGATTATTTTTCCATGAAAGGATGATTTTGAGGTTACATTTGGGGTTTAAGTGAAAGTACAAAAAT
>JAZGTK010014649.1:0-13614 GCA_036877625.1 Ambastaia sidthimunki
AACATTAAACACAATTACTGCACTTGTTTTTAGAGTGTCGTTTCATTTCTGAGGCAGCAGTTATTTTAGACATATCAATGTGTAGTGTGTTACACAGGAGGCTCCCGCACCTCTTCCAACTCGCCAGACGGAGCCATCTCCTGAATACTAGTCATGCTCCGAACTACATTACCCATAGGGACATAGTCCTGGGGCTGATTACTTCCACACCTGCAACTCATTTACTCTTCAATATAAACCTCAGTCCTATGAACACTCATTGTGAAGTCTTGATTTGCCCTAGCTATTATTACTGAATGGTTTAGCCTGTTGTGGTTTATCCGTGGATTGATCTTTGACTGTTTAATGTTTTTTCTGACTGTTTGCTGCCTGCCTTGATCCTTGCCTGTTGTTACTGTTATTTCCTGATGTCTCTGACTCATCGTTACATAATAAGAATATGTATCAATTAGACATTAAACAAGAGTATTCTGTATTATAGACATATGTAAATTATGTCTATAATATGCAGTAAATTATGCAGTAAATTATAGTATTTCTGTTGTATTTGTAAATGTAAGGCCAGTCAGCACAGGGATTTTCAAAGATACTTGCTGCTACAGTTTAACATGAAAACCTAAAATCTTTGTTATATCTTGTGTTTTGTTCACATATACATAATCAGAACACGATGAGCAGAACATACCAAGAAGAGCCAGAGGAGAACAAGAAACCGGCAGTTAAATGTAGGTGTTTTCTTCAGGAATGCAGAACAGGAAGTGCTAAGTGCTCTTACTGTGACCTTTCTGCTTCATTCTAATGTTCTTTATGTCCCTGATCACAAAACCTTACAGCACTCTACAGTACACTAACTGTACTTTCTGCATTTAATATAATATACTGTACTTTATGCATTTATAATATAATTGAAGGTTTTGCCTTCCTCTCAAATAATTGTTCTCCCAGTATTCTTATAGTCATTTATATATCTTATAGTTAAAGAAATAGTTAAACAAAGGCTCCCGTCAAAAATCTTGGGGTGTTTAACTCTGGTTTGTTTTCATATCTTCAGGTATTCATGTTCAAAACAACCAGCCAGTATTAGTTCTTGAAAATTAATCTGTGCTCTGTGATGTATTTACAGATTGACGTTGTTCATGTGTTTGTGGGTGTGCTGAAAATATATCACCTGAAGAAGAAAGTGTCATTATGTTCTATGCTTTTCCAGCTGAGGAAGACCAGTCGTACTTCCCTAAATAGGAAAACATGTCATTTACATTTTAAACTCTTGTGGCACAGTGTCTAAGAAAGGTATAACTAATACGAAGGTTGCGGTAAGGATGCAATTTAGCACTGCACAGTTTAACCCTCTAATGCAGGAATTATTAAATCACAAAGAAAATTAAGTAAAATTCAGAACAAGAATATAATCATTCTTAATTCTCAATGGTTATTTATGATATTTTTAGGAGAGATATGACTGGCTTTGAAAATATGTAGAAATTCATTGTTTCCTTTTCAAGTAATTGTTGTAAAAATACAAATGTTACAGAGTAAATTTAAGTATCCAATAAATCATTACTGCATGGTTCTTGTTATCTTATTATATTTGGTTTTCTTGTATGTATTTATAATATTGTACAATTTCATTTTTCAAATTGTTCACTACCACAACCTTTGGTAGAAGAAAATTATGACAGGTTATATTTTTCTCCAAGTCATTTTAGCTCTCTCACTGTAAAATGATTATGAATACTGGTCATGCATACTGAACTGTTTTGGAATGGTGTACTAGACAGTTTATTTCATTCAGTCTCTGAGCCCCCAAAAATAATGGGGAAATTAAACCATGCTGAAGATCCCCACAGCAAACAGAGAGATTGTAATTGACTTCTTAAAGCATTCACTATGTACCAGTGAAAATTTGGCATTAATGGAAAATCAGTTTACACTAAACTTCATGTATATGCAAGCCAGTGTAATTACAACAACTGGTCAAATGTACTGCTTCTACACTGTTGTATGATCTATCAGACTTGCATGTAAATTACAATTTTCTTGAGAATGTGAAAGAATAAACCACGTATAAATGTACTCAATTCTGTCTCTTCTTTGAAGTCCTTTACTTTAAAGTGTCAATAGAAGTCAATAAGGAAGGTGTTGGGTTATGTAACAGTGTGGCCAAAAGTATTAACCGCCACAGTTTTTCAGACTTACAGTTTGTAATTGTATCAGATTTAATTAAATGACATGGTGTGTGTTTTTTCTTGTGAAGAATTAGGAGCAACAGAAGAAAAACAACAATATTTTGCAACAATATTTTAGCTTTATGAGAATAATAGCTGGAATAATAGCTGGAAAACTAACATGGGGTCAAACAATACACAGTAATCATTCAGATTACAGATTACATCAGATTATATGATATTCAGAATAAAAAGGTTTTTAAAACAGTGTAATGTTGCTAACACTGAAAAGTTATATATTACAGAATGGGAGTCTTGGACTGTCTCTCCCTTCAGTGCTTTTGTCAGTGTCTGAAACAACAGCTTTGTTCACTTATGAAAACAGACAGCAGTTTGTTCATGTCTGCACATATAGAGAAGCTAAAAAGCTTGTGGGTCACAGTGTGTGACTAACAGCCGAGATCCAGCTGCATTTGCCTGAATATGCCTCTGCTTTGACCAGACACCTGAGACTTTGCTGTTTTCCCCTTTATAAGAAATAAAACTAATAAAGTATTTGTAGTTTTACACTTGCATTAATAAATCACAAGTTTAAAAAGCATTACAGTGAGAGCTGCTTGACTGCTGTTTCTTTTACTATCGTCATCTTACCAACAAATGTAAATCTAGGCACAAATGTAAATGTGAATCTCACATTGTAATCCATATGAGCCATCACATAAAAAATACACATGTTCACTGGTTCATAAACTTCTACATTACAAAGTGGTGAACAGATCAAACTGCCATTCCATCATTAGTCTAAATGAGGTCGCATGTTAAAAAGTGACGCACACTGGCAACACTTTGTAGACTCAAGAAATATTTGCATTCATGGCTCCATCTGCTGGTTTTCAGATGTATTTCTGTACTAAGACTGGGTTGGGTGGGGAGTGGCTAGAAATTGGAGAGTTTTTGCCTGTGTATGTGAGTGTATTTGTATTTTGTCTGTTTTGCTTGTACAGTACATGTACAGTAGTTTCATGTACATGTACAGTACATGTACATGTACAGTAGTTTCTGCATATTTGTTAGGAACCCCCATGAAAACTAGATCCTTTTAATGAACTAGCAGAAAGAGTGAGCAAAATGAATCACCTTTTCGAAATAAAAGTGCATTACTACAGGTGTTGGGGAAGAGGCTGAAAACATTTTTGTGTCAATGAACACGAATCAAAAGATTAAATTTTGTGACTATATCACGAGACTGGGTTGAAAGTATTGATACTGGAAGATCATTTCATCTCATGTTATTGATGTTGATCTCAGTATTTAAATATGTTTTACAATCATATTTTAATGATAACTTGTACTTGATATTTCCTCATCAGCAAATTAGCACAAGGTATGTAACTAGTTAACTAGTATTTTATAATAAGAAAGGAATTCATCATAAGAAAAGAGTGTACCTTCCATATTATATAACTGAATAACCAATTTAATACTGTTGTCAACCAGTTCTTAAGAAAAAGACATTTATGTTTGTAAAGAATGTTTGTATTATTTTAGATGAAATTATGAATTATAGAAAAATTATGCCTATATATTAATGACAAAGATAGGAGCACTTGTTTGTGGAAGACAGATAACTTACCTGGAATTTTGTCTATATTATAATTACACATCAAAACAAAATTAAGACCACCAACATGTGAAGAAACATGATGAGGAATAAAATTGCAGAACGAAGTGTGTTTTTAAGTAATGCTTAATCCAATTAATCTTAAAGGTGTGGCTCATAGTGGAGGGGAATATGATCGAATGGAGGAAATAAACTGTAAGTAAGTAAACTCCAGAAGATGGCGGTAATTCAACGCTCTTGTATGCAAGCTGCCGTTAAACCTCAAAGAAGAAGAGGAAAGCGCTTGCTCTATTGTGCGCTTCAATACGGTAGGTGGCAGCACTCTGGCCCTCCGGTTTCAGCGTCCCCGCTGTTCGCTTCTTCAATAGAAGAAAAAATTGCTCACCGTCTGTCTTATTTCAAAATGGCCGAATACTTGGCGTCGATTTTTGGTACCGAGAAAGATAAGTAAGTGGGCGTTTATTCTGGAAATATCTCATGCATGATTTGCACTATTCCTCAGCGCTTTTGATATTCGCAGATTATTGATAGAATATAAAGTTATTGTGTTTTATCATGCCATGCTTCGCGTGGTTATCGTCTGACCTAATGTTTGCTAACACAGCGTACAATCGTCATACACATAATACCAATATTTTGATTTTATCATCCCAGAGTTTTCACATAGTGGTCAATAATGCTTTTGTATGTAACGGTTAATAATTATTACAAAAATAAAATTGTAATGGTTTGTCTCGTAGTATCTCCGTGGGCGGGTGCTGTGCGCCTCATTCATTGTGTTTCGATCTGGTTTACCTGCACCGCAGATAAGATCAACATTATGTTCTAAATTAATTTGATTATTAATGTTTTGTGGTTAGATTGTTGAACATAGTTTGTTGAACCTGAAACAACATTTTTGTAGATGTTGTTCTATTGTTAACCTATGAAGAAATCTCACCCTCTGTGTGGAAAAAAAATCAGAGCATTTTCTTCAAGTGTTTTTTGTATTGCTCTTGTTTTAACAGAGTTAACTGCTCGTTCTACTTTAAAATTGGAGCCTGTCGCCATGGGGACCGCTGCTCCAGACTCCACAATAAGCCCACGTTCAGCCAGGTACTGGCCTGTTTTTATACACGTGAATGTTAATTCATAGATTCCTGTTAAATATGTTATGTTGGACAGGTGATCTGGTGGATATGTTTTGACCATGTCGAACTTTGGCCTGAGAACTGTGTTTGATATGTGTTTCAGACCATTGCTCTCCTGAACATTTATCGGAACCCACAAAACACAGCGCAGTCTGCTGATGGATTAAGTACGTTTTTACTCTTCTGCTTATATAATATACTGCACTGAAACTGAGTTCTAAAGTAAGAACTGTGATTGTTTGTTTTTATCAGATGCTGTCAGTGATGTTGAGATGCAGGAACATTATGATGAGTTCTTTGAGGTAAGTGCTCTGGAACACAGCCAGGCCAAGAATCTTAATTATCAATGGATTGGTGATGGGGGTCAAATGTTACACATTAAAACTGAAAGAATCGCTGGTCTGGTCTACAAATTACTTTCATAACTAAACCAATGAGAGAAGTGATACAGGACATAACATAGACATAACATCATGTGTAAGGCAGGAGTTAACTAAAGAAATTGCTATTAGGTTAAAACGCATAATAAACAATATTAAGTAATAAACAAAAACATAATAAACAATATCAGGCAAAACAAATTTTTCGTTTTGCTTGTTCCTGTTCATTATAAGAAAAACAGTTGGTTAAAGGCTACTTGTTAAAACAGGGCTGGCTGTGAAATAAATGTGCTCTGATGGCAGAGAGGTTACAGAGGCACATAGATACTAATCTGACAAGTAACTGATTTACACTTTACTGAGTGTTTTTATCAAACTGTTTTTCTCTTCATTCTTTAGGAGGTCTTCACTGAAATGGAAGAGAAGTATGGAGAGGTTGAGGAGATGAATGTTTGTGATAATTTAGGAGATCACTTGGTGGGAAATGTCTATGTGAAGGTAAGATTAAATATCTGTCAATTCAACTACTTAAATGCACAAATATCAGTGCATTTAACATTTTCAAATGAATAATTCAGGCCCTGCATTCTGATTGGATGTGCTGTTCAAAACTTTTGTTAAATTTTGGTATACTCACTCATGAACACGTTAAGCTAAATATCATAGAGAATTGTTTATTAATAATATAACTATATTCTGAACAATGGTGTATTTTATATTGTTGTTTTATGAAAGATATACGACGCTCTGAATCGTGGTTATTTTACCAAAGGTGGGTTTGAGGCACTCATTTCATGTCTAAGACCACTGTGGTAAAATCACTGTAACACCCTTTCATTGCTTACTCGTGGGTTTAGTGTCAAGAACCATCCAAAACTCTGTACACTTTGTTTGTAGTTCCGGCGTGAGGAAGATGCTGAGAAGGCAGTGATTAGTTTAAATAACCGCTGGTTTAATGGCCAACCCATCCATGCTGAGCTCTCGCCTGTCACTGACTTCCGAGAGGCCTGTTGTCGACAGTATGAGATGGGGTAAGTGATCAAACACCCAGTAGAGAGCACCGTAGACATACATACAGCAACATAAAACAAAAACACTCGCATACAATATTAAATGCACACAGATAAACATGTTTATCTCTGTATCTGATGTGCAGCTGTCACACTTCATTGAGTTGTTGATTCAGGTCCACTGAGAGAAAGCATCCGAACAAGCAGCTGTTTTAATGCTTTAACTCAGATATTCAGATATTAACTCAGTGGATTCTGTGTGACTGATTGCAGTACATCTGTCTTCCTGCAGGGAGTGCACACGAGGTGGCTTCTGTAATTTCATGCACCTGAAGCCAATTTCAAGAGAGCTGAGGAGAGAACTGTATGGCCGCAGACGAAAGAGGTCTGTCTGTTCCCAAAACTGATGAATAAAATAAAGTTTCTTACTGAGTAGATGGTGGGGCTTGTAAATCTCACATTGGTTTTATCAATATTATCATTCAAGATGTGTAATAGATAAGCAAGAAGCCTTATTACAATAATAAATTGTCTGTTGTAATATAGCCTTACACAAAACTGTTTTTATGAAAAATGTGCTGTTTTGTGAAATGTTTTGACCCGCTAGTAACTGGTGTTGTCTTTCTCTTACAGGCACCGCTCTCGCTCACGTTCTCGTGAGAGACGCTCTCGTTCCCGTGAACGCAACAGAGGTGGAAGAGACCGGGAGAGACGGAGGTCAAGAGACAGAGAACGCTCCGGGCGATTTTAAACTCTCCAGCCTAAGGCTAACACTCATTCCCCAAACCCTGTCCAACCAGCTCTGTCCTTATGAAAATGTGATAAATGTGGAATTGAATTTCTTCCTGGTTTCTTTTTTCTGATTTCTTTATCCTCTGATCTTTTTACACAAGAACTGCTTGCTTTTCCAATAAACATACCTTAGACATTTTACTTAAAGATTTTTAGTAGTTATTTCTATAAAATGATCAATCATTAACTTCTGTGTTATTCTGTCTAGAATGTATTTTTATGTTTACTTTACTTTCTAATGATGAAGAATGCAGTGGTTGTACCCTAGTAAATTAAGAATTTTGGTTTAGCAAAAATTAACTTCAAAATTGGATCTATTGTCTCTGTAATCTGATTAATTTATCTTGCTACAGGTATTTTAATGATGAGGAAGGTGTGCCATCTAGCAGATAGTGTTAGTTCACAGCCAATGAGGTTCAAACCATATATTCAAGTTTGTTATAAAACTGCACCTCCTACTGACTCAATAACATACGTGTGTCGGGACGATATGATAACCCTTTGTTGTATATTTCAGCAGATAAGACATGTTATGAACGCATCCTAGTTCATGTAAGGACGTGTAATTTGCTTACATGATATTTAGCGTGATGTAAAGTTAGGAAATTAATTCTGCCGAAGACAGTAATTTTCTAAGAATAATAAGTACGAATTTTTGTAAAATTCCTATTTTGTAAAAGTACAATTTTATATAAAAGGTCATCATACAGTGATATATGGTGGTCCAAATAACAAAAGTCACTCCGACTTCTGCTGCTGAACTGGCTTTCTTTGGATAAGGGCGCAACTAACTGGCAATACGTGATTGGCTATGAGGAAAGAACGGACTCCCCTGCCGTAGCCAATCAGCGCGCCACGCCAACACGGTATACTGCTCGTCATTGGACGCATGTGAGCAGGTTCACTTTTCTCATTTTACAGCTAGTAAGATAGAGTCAGTTTGTGTAACTGGACCTCAGCGGCTTGTAACTTCTACTGTATCTTGTACGCAGGTGAGTAGATATGTCCGTTTGTATTGTAGCCGAAAAGCCCTCGAGAACCAAATATTGCTGTTTTCACAAAGAAGCGATAAAACCATCATCACACTAGGACACGACGACGTATGAGCTGTATGTCCATACGTCTTAAGCATTATTATATTGTAAGAGAGTATTCCTCATCAAGTTGTTTTTTATACGCCTTTATACCGAGAATGCAATGCGAGCGCGTGGCGAGCATGATGAACGTCACAGCCTCACGATCAGCGCAAACACATGGAACTCAATACCTTCATGATTGCGTCATTTTATCTTTTAGTATGTTATTGCGGTAATAGGAAGTTAAATTATATATTTGACATGTTATACCTGCATATAGCTGCTGTGGAAATGTTCAATTTGGTATTCATTTTACTAACCATAAACATTCCATGCATCTAACCCGGATGACAGACTAGTACTTTTAAAAGCCGTTCAAACGCGGCTTTACTCGTCCCTCTTTAATTCTAAGGCATAATTAAAGTCCTTTATTATATGGGTCCGTGAACTTTGTTATATAAACAGAAAGCTTATAGGAAAAAAATACATAAATGTATACAAAATTGCACATCGTAGGGGTTTCCATAATTTTTAAACACACACACACACACACACGTGCGTATATATAAACAAATTACCAAAATTTGTTTAAAATTGCATGAGGCAAAACGTTTGTGTAGAAAAACGTTACTCTCAAGACCCAACAATTATATTTGTGATTTCCATATTTATTTCCATAGTAGGCAATAGGGAAAATTAATTCTCTGACTAACAAAGACTATCCCAACTGTCTGGAAAGCCGTTTCTGAGAGAACTGAAAGCATCTGTGGAAAGCAGAAGTGTGTTCTTTTGCATCTTGTATCTTACTTTTTTGGTTTAGCTCTTTTATTTTTAGAGTGTGAGTAACACTGAAAAGATTGCTACCTGTTATTCTCTATTGATTTTATATTTTAAAGCCAAAGAGCATGTTTTTCAGCATCTATGAACTCTGCTGTATGAGCTCCTTTTTCTTTCATGATGGTTAATGTGCAGTATTGGTAAATTTACAAAACATCAGAGTCTCAGTCCTGCGTTGCCCTTTTGACTGCACTGTTTGTTTGAGGTTGTGTTTCAGTGTATGTTTATTGCATAAGAGTTGCTTTCTGGTAGATGCAGGAGTGTGTGAGGTATGAACCTGGTCGAGCACAGTTGTGTGGTTCTCAGGAGATGTAGATATCTCTCCTGCTGGATCTGTGTGTACACTGGATGACTTGAGTCAGTTTTTCCACAGGAAAAACCTTTATTTCCGTGTACTTTCATTAAACCTGTATAAAAAAAGCCAACAAGTTTTTAACATGAGCAAATTTCCGATTGATACAGGTGTACCACAGGCCATCTTATTCAGAGTTCTAGAAACCAGAATATTGGCTTAATCCTGTTATCCTGTTATAGTAATCTATTCATGCATTTAATTTAACTGACTCATACATAATCCTAATATGACCAAGTTCTGGTTAGTATTGGAATATTCTTATATTCTTATGTAAATACAGTCATTAGTTGTTTTACCACAGGTTACCTAATGGATCTCCAAAGTGCATTCCAGTCTTGTGTTGATTATCAGTAATAGCTTTTTATTAGGGATCAACCTTTACTTATTTATGCCTTTACCATGAACAGATGGCAGGAAGTTGTTATCTGCCGACTCCTTTAAAAGATATCGTAATCAGGAAGCTTTTTGTTTTTGTACACTTTCCAAATAAGATGTTGTTTTCATTCTTTCTCTGTCTTTAAAAAAGTAAAAACATTAATATCATCATACATTAAGATTATTATTTGTCAATGATTATGTTCCAAGAAAACATTAACATTTGATTAATGGTATTGGATTATTTACTTCAACAAAAGCTTTATTTAATGTGGTTGTGTTTGAATTTAGTTGCCATCCTTATCAGTTTTGTCCATGCAAATGATTTAACAGTTATATTTTGAGCTGTATGTGCACTTGTGTGTTTTGTGGAAAAGTTTAGTCATTAAAAATAAACAAAATTAGAGCATGTTTGTACATCTTGTTGCACTTAAATGGTGCTTTCAGGCTCCTCTGTTGCATGTTTTGATCTGTCAACATTATGTAAGAATTTGGATGATGCCAGCACTATATTAAACCGTGTCTGAGTGAAAGTTCACTGATATGTTAATGGGGGTGGAACATTGTTGCGTAATGTTTCTTAATGTTTTACAAAAGGCAGTTTAACAAGTTTTACCTTTTCAATAGGTAAGCCATGCCATCTACTTTAGAGTCAGCAGGAAAAGTCTGTCCACATGCTGCCAAGGTCCTCCTGAAAGGAGACACTAAGAATGAAGAACCTGCGTTAAACAGTGATGCCAGAAACAATTTAAGTATGAAAGGCTCAGCAAATATGACTGAAACAAACAGTCTCCATGTGAAGAGTATGGATGAAGATCGTATGAAGAATGGATCAGATATCAGCCTCGAGAGGAAATGGATTCGCCCAGATTTGCCCAGCAGATGCACCTGGAAACTCAATGGCCCAAATACAGACTCACCCCACAACCACTTCCAAAAGTAAGCTAATATAATAGTATACACTATAGAAGATGTTACATGCGTTCATATTTGTCATTTTGGAGGAAAGGTTTAATATTGGGTTTTTGGGGAGTGTCACAATGTCAGTGATATAAAGCAAGCCATATGTTTTACCTATAAAGTGAAATGCTGTGTGAATTGCCCCTTAAGAGTAATATCATTGTTTGGAGTAAAAATCTTTCTACTTTACAAATGAAAACTAGAGACTAAAATCCACACAATACCTACGTTATGTTCAATACTTTAAAATACTTATAAAATTAAAATTAATTAAAAAAATTCCCTGCCTTACAGTCTCGCATATTTAGGTGTCAGCTCTGTTTTGCATGTTTTCTAGGTAAAATTGTTAATCAGTCATATAGAGAGTAAATTGCAAAGTCCTGCTGAAAGTTTTAACAACATTGTTCTTCGAAGAATAATGACTCCTCTGAAAATGAAGGATTTAAAGAAGGGTGTGGTCATTCACTTAGTGTAAACCAGTAGCACAATCTACTGATGAGTCCTGATGATTCGCTCATATCAGTGGCCTGAACATGGTTGATGGTTGACATTTACCTGAACGTTTGTTTGTAGTAAATGTTTGGTAGTATGTGTGTGTAACTGTAATATGCTTCCTTTTCTAATAGGACAAAGACGCCCAGTGTCCTCCCCAACATTTTATATAAGATTGGAAATACCCCACTGGTCCGCATGAACAAGATTCCCAAAACGTTTGGCCTTAAGTGTGAGCTCTGTGAGTATCTGTACGATAAACATGCAGAAGAAGTGTGTGGGTGCTAATTTTTAGCCCTGATTTCCTGAAGTGTTTTTTGCTGATGTGATATGTAAGGTATGATGTGATCGTCTAGAACAATCTATAAACTGTATGTGTCTGCACGTGTGTGTGGGGGGGTGTGTTGATGGGAATTAAGGGGTTGGTCCACTGGTATGAGGAATGCAGGTGTTGGGTTTCAGTCAGAGTGAACCAAGTGAGGACGTGAGAGTTTACTGAGTTGCATTCGAGTGCATGCGTGTATATATTTTAACCAATCTCTTAGTTACCACCTGGAATATAAGCATAGGGAATGACCAACATTTGAAACTGTTCTATCTGTTTCTACTGTACTTTCTACTTTACTGTACAGAACTGCTAGAAAATTCAGTTATTATTATGAGGTGTAAAAGGCTGCCAAATAACCCCAAGCTATTTCAGCAGGTAGAGTGCAGTGGGTGCATACCAGTTGGTGCAACATTCAAACATTTCATCAGGATACAGTCAAGAAACAAATGCTAAATGATTTAATAAATGTTTGATGGTAACTGAATGCATTTGAGCAACACAGACTCTTTTTTTTGGGTGAAAGATGAATGAGTTTAGCTGCATGGGTCACAAGTGTCGCAGGCCTGTAGTTAAGCCCCTCTTTGGTTTAATAAGCATTAGTTGAAATAGTTTTTGTGTAAAAGTCTTTTGATCTCAAAACCTTTGATCCTCAATTAGTCTTATAATGATGATTCTGTAAGTCTAGAGATTTCATGTGAAACGGATTAATCTTTGGCCAATTGAGCTAAGAAGCTTTAGAATTGCTGACTAATTACATCTGAGTAAGTGCATATTTTGGCTTTAGTCTGTTTGTGTGTGGTTGAGAGGGAGTGATGCCTCCAGTACGGGGCACAAAAAGATGGTGCATATATCATACAAATATGCACGCGTCTGTACGAAAATTGGTACGCGTCTTTTTGACTCAGAAAAACTTCTGACATCCACTTTCTCCACTCAACTGGAAGAAAAGCGCATGGCATTTTTAATGCTTCTTGTAGGGATTTCATGTAATTGTCACAACCTGATTAACATCATGTCAAGACATTACTAAAGGATTCCTTTAGCAAATTACTAATTTTGATATCAGGAAACACGCATACTCATCAGAGGTATGCTATAAATGTACTGTAAATCGCTTTGGGGAAAAAAGCGTCTGCCAACAGTAATGTAAATATTTTGTCTAAAGTTATGAGGTTAACGTCTGCCAAAATGAATAAATATAATAGATAATCCTGCCCCCATTAAAAATAAATAGCAATGGTACTTTTACTTAAAATTTTGTAATAAAGTTTAAATGAACACTCTTCTGTGGGTAATTTCAGTGGCTAAATGTGAGTTCTTCAATGCTGGTGGAAGTGTGAAGGACAGAATCAGTCTGCGCATGGTAGAGGATGCTGAGCGAGATGGTGTTCTCAAACCAGGAGATACCATCATAGAGCCCACCTCAGGAAACACAGGTGTGTGTTGTCTCTCTGTTTATTGTCATTTAGTTTTGACCTTTAAAGCAACTACTTAAGTATGACATGTTAGGAAGTCATGACTTCATTTAGTTTGTGTAATTCAGACTTTGGTGTACTGAAGTGTGTGTGTGTGTGTGTGTGTGTGGTTAGGTATTGGACTTGCCCTGGCAGCAGCAGTTAAAGGGTATCGCTGCATCATTGTCATGCCTGAGAAAATGAGCATGGAAAAGGTGAGTCCATAAGGATGCACCAGGTTTAATGGATAAAGTTTTACATTTATTAATATTTGTGTTCTGTTATCATTTATATTTTTGTGTTCTTTTACTAGGTGGATGTGCTTCGTGCTCTCGGAGCTGAGATTGTTCGAACCCCCACCTCGGCCCGTTTCGATTCTCCTGAGTCTCATGTTGGTGTGGCTTGGCGTTTGAAGAATGAGATTCCTAACGCCCACATTCTGGACCAGTACCGCAATCCCAGCAACCCCCTGGCTCACTATGACACCACTGCAGAGGAGATTCTGGAGCAGTGTGACGGTAACTACAGTTTATTAGTCCTGCTGACTGCTCCAATCACAAGCTGATGCTGTGATTTTGTCTGGATCAGTTGCTTCCTGCTGACTGCTCCAATCACAAGCTGATGCTGTGATTTTGTCTG
>JAZGTK010014650.1:0-13614 GCA_036877625.1 Ambastaia sidthimunki
TGTATATTTGTGAAGCGAGTGCTGACAGTCTGGTTGTTAACCTTTATAGAGAAGTTACATTTCTTAATCATCCACTTAAAAGCATTATCACTGTAGCCATCAAAACACATTAACATCTTAAATATAAGTTCAAGCAATTGCTGCCAAACCTCAGATTGTCTGCTGTTAGCAACGTTCCTGTTATTATGGGTAATTTATAGATCTCCATTGTTTCTGAGGACTGTGATAGTTTTGTGCAAATAAAGGTTATAGTTATTTACATACAATGTGTTAGATTTCCTGCACCCTTACAGTCAAGTCAATTTGCCTGGCAGCCATCTTGACATGATTCAAGTTACACAGACTGTATACATTTTTTCACACCTGTATTACACAATGTTAGTTATGATGAAAGTCATAATAAAGCTTAACTTGTTCTTTCTTATCATATTTGTTTCTAAGTCGTCTCTTTTCCTTTATTTTCTCACAGTGCCAACACAGAAGCCACAAGCGTTGGGGCCCGTGGCGTTTGCGGCCCTGATCGCCGGTCCTGTGTGTGTGGTGTGCTTCATGATGGTTACCGTGTTCTACATCTGCCACAGCCGCTCGGTCATCCACCACCGTGTGCCTAATGAGGAAGATCCCTCCATAGACCACCCCTTCATCACCGTGGGAACCACGCTGAAAGACCTCATCTACGACATGACCACGTCGGGCTCTGGCTCTGGTATGTCACTTTAGTTCATGTTACCTCTGGGTAATTCCTTTCTCAATGCTAATGCATGTTTCAGGTATCAAATCCCGTCTCTTCTTTATGCCCATATCTGATTCACAAGAAGCTTTTCAGGGGATTCTTGTTATTCTAGTTTTATGCATTTATGACTCTGTATAATTACCCGTTTGTTTTTCTAAACACCTGCGTCCTTTTATATGTGCATTCCACCCTGAATGTTTACGTCTGCATGTCTACTCAGCTCTTTGTTGTCTCGTTTGTGGATCTTTATCTCCCTTTGTGTGTGTGTTTGCGGTTTGCCGAATCCCAGCAGTCATCTCACGACATCTCAGTCAGGTTTAAGGACGGGTGCTGAGTATAAAGTGCCGGTTATCTTATTGGCACGTCTTTGGCTGTACAGTTTCCACAGCAGGCTGTAACAACAGGGTAACAGTGAGGCTTTGTTCAGTCAGACAGCAAAATCCATTTTTTTCTTATACCGCAGCAAAATCCATTTTTTTCTTATACCGCTGTTTCTGTTGCGGTATAACAACAAACAAAAAGAAACCTGGAATCCAACATGTGTGAGCCTGATCTACATTAGATTAATATGCGGTTTAAAATGCAATTGAAATTAGATTAGAATCAGATTTGAGTTTGATTTTCAAAATAAAAAGTTTTAAAGCCATTTATGATGTGGCACAAAATTAAGCTTTGTCACGCGATCAACACACAGATCTGTCCAATCAGATTTGAGAATCAGAACCAACTGTTGCATGATTACACATGCTTTCACTTACCATTTTCTTTTTTGGCGACTTCACTATATAGTGAATAGTGAATGTGTATTTTAATGCATGAAATGTGCATTGTAAGTTCTGATCTGGAGCAAGCTGTGACAAATTCTTACATTAATATATCAACCCATGTAAATACAAACTACTTTTGACTACACAATCTTAAGCAGACAGATCAGATTCATGACTTGAAATGACAGAAAGTCTGTCCTTCAGATTAGATGTGAAAACAATATCAGATTTTGTACTGTATATAGTGTAACACAGATTAGTTCTGTAATGCTGCTCCTAAACTTCTTATCAGACACATGAGAACTGTAATGGAGTCCAAACAAGCCTGTAGGCTTCGGTTAAGGTCACATATTCCCAGATACCTACACTAACTTGATTTGCACAGTTAAATAATCTTTCTTGAGTATTTCAAGCCAAGCAAAGAAAATATCTGTGGAGGTGGTTGAAACTGAACATGTCCAAGGACAAGAGTCAGGCTGTAGTGAGGCTGTGAAATTATTAAAAATTACTTCAGAAAATGTCAAGCTTCCCACACCCTTAACCAAATTTATTTTTAAGGTTAAGTGTATTTTCTCTGCTATCCAAAGTGCTAAACGATTTTCGATTATTCAAACAGATAGGTGTTCCTGACCCAAACTTAAGCCATTGGTGCTGCTCAAACAAACATACATGATTCCAAATGCTTTGCTTAGTCAACTTATGAATTATTTATAAAGTACTTTTGTTTGCATAAAACAGTGTTTGCAACCCATTTTGCACTGGAATGCATTTCTGAGTTAAATGGGATATTGAGAGTAATGAGAAAAGGTAGAAAAGGACTTGAGTTTATTCATCTCTAAGCTGATTCAGAGACAGACATGTTGCTGTCGAAAGACTGCAAAGACATATATAGAATATGAAGGTTTGTTCATAATAAGACAACCAATGGGCATTAACATGATCAATATGAATCAGTTTTGATTTTGTTTTTAGTATTTTAACTTAAAAAAACAACTTTTTTTTTTTTTAACACAGCTTGTTTCTTAATTCACTTTGGTAGTCTGGTGTCTGTAGACATCTTCAGCCACATTTGATTCAGTCTGTAAGTCTGGTTTGGATTGGCGCCACAGACTTGTCTTTCTTCAGCTGTCTGCGTCTGGATGTGACATGACATAACCTCGCCGGTGAATCACATTGTAGACGTCCCTTTTTCCCGATCTTCCTCTGCTGGATTTGTCTGCACGCTTTAAGTACGTTCCACAGCACCGTTCGCTGTCTTTGCATTTCCCCGCCTGTCTGGCTGACCTTGCTGTCCCTGTCATAGGCAAATTGAATCAGTGGTTTAAAGCATGTATTACTTGAGAAGGTCACAAGTTGTTCAGCCCACACATTCTCCCACTCCTCTCCTGTTTTCATTGTTTTCCCAATGTTTTCCGGTTCTGAGCGTGCGGCATCTGGCTGGATATATGAACAGGGTTAAAAAGTTTTGTGTTTGTCATAGTTTTTGTGTTTTGAGAAAGATGTCCTTAGTATTTCAGTGCATTCACAGCATTTGTGTTCTGACTAGCGCATAACTTCAGTTATAAGTGTATTTTTGCGTCGTTGTCTCTGGCGTTATATAACATTGTTTATATTGTGGTTATAGCTTCTTTTTTTTGTTGTTTTTTTTTAATTTTGTAAAAAAAGTTTTTGCATATTACACCTTTTTGTCAAGTAGACAAGAGAAACACTGGGTTGAAATGCCTTGTCTGGTGCCCGATCTGATGTCAGTATTAGCATGTACCCGTCCGCTCTGGACCATCCAGCCACACAAGTGTTCATGTTCTGTCTGTGAGATTATTGGGCGAAACGGTAGGTTTTTGAGTGGCATAGTCACCTTTGGCTGAACACCAATTGGCTGATGCTGACCCTATCCACTGTCTCCATGGCTTCTCACTGCCCCCATACAAAAAATACGCTCCATTTAGCTTCTAATGACCTGTCCTTCTATTTTTGAAGTGGCACCAGTACTCTAAGCCCGTCCCTGAAGGCTGTAGTATAAAATGACTCACTGTAATGTTGATAGAGAACATAAACCTCTAGATCGACCGTTGAGGTTAACTGGTTTTGATTTGTTACACACAAACACACACACACACTGACACATAACACACAGTCATCACCTCTATAGCATTCCTTAATATGTTTGTACGCTTTTGAGGTTTTCTGCTGTAAATGGACCTTTACATGAAACAACATCTTAGTTCCTTTCTAAAGAGTAGCTAGTAGTAGTTTGTCGGTGTTTTTAACCATGACTCATTCCTTTTCACTTCCTACTTTTCTATGAATCGGTATATTGTGAATAATAATTAAACCTCTAACCAGGGCATTGATACATTAAAAAGTGGGGTATTTATGACCAGTTGACATGATTGCTTCTTTATGCATTAAATCATAGCTGGTGTTAATCAACAGCATCACTGTATAACTTACCGTGCTAGTGAACTAAACTGAAATGAGACGCAACTGTCTGAATTAGCTTAAAATTTTCACTTCTCACTGTTCTAATGTGAAGTTGTGAAATTGTCTGTAATTTTTGGGAATTGTCTATAATCAGGATATTAGCCGATTATCTTACTGTACAAATCTGTTGTTTGTGCTGCACTTAATTAACATAACAGACTCATAACCAGTTTAGTTGATTCCCTGATCTGATATAAGTTCTAAATAAGATTTAAATCCACTGTTTCCTGTGTAATGCAGGTATTTGCTGTAGAAACGTCTGCCCCACGGCAAAACAATCTTCTGTTTTTGCTCTGTTTCAGTGGTGAACTGCAGTCTAAATAAAATACGACGGGGAGAAAGACTGCGCAGTGTGAAATAATAAACAGAGATCACAATTTGTTGTCATTTTGTCTTTACTAGTAACGTTTCTTAACTGGTAATGCTAATCACTTTTGTAGTTATGTAACTATGAGCTGATTCTTTGTAATAAATCAGTTGAAGCAATTAATGGGCTGAATCGGTTGCATCTGGAGTACGTCATGGTCTCGACAGTTCTTGGTTTAAATGATAAAGTCACTCATTTAACCAAAAATCTTTACAGTTAATCATCTGAGAACTTTTGTGTTGTGTGCAATGTAGAAAATACTCATTTGTTACTGACTGGTTGAGCATATGGTTGATTATACAATGATGTGAAGCAGACCTCCCAACAGATTTGCAATAAATTAATATTTCAAAGTATTTCAACATTTTGATCCACAACGCTGTATCAATATTCTCATAAAAAATTTTTATTTTTATGTGCATGTTCAATGCAGATAAAGGGAAACAATATGTCAGTTTTAGGTTAACATATTGTTACATTGATGTCAGTATAGCATCATTGCTGCATCCCTGCTGATTTCCAACCCTAAGAAACACACAAAGATGTTGCAAATGTTGTTGTTGGTCCAATTACTGGCCGGTTCCTTGCAGTAGGATATTATGTAGAATCGCTGCTTAATGCTCAACACCTGCCAAAGGTGGAAAAGAAAAGCTTTCAGAGAAGATTTTTAAGTGATTTGTTTATATAAGCATAATTGTATGCTCTTATGTTTTCTCCTTATGTTTTATAATCTTTCTTATTTTTTTTTCAGGTCTGCCTCTTCTGGTGCAGAGGACCATAGCGAGAACCATCATCCTCCAGGAAAGCATCGGCAAGGGTCGATTTGGAGAGGTGTGGCGGGGCAAGTGGAGAGGGGAGGAGGTGGCAGTCAAAATCTTCTCCTCCAGAGAGGAGCGGTCTTGGTTTCGGGAGGCGGAGATCTATCAGACTGTCATGCTCCGCCACGAGAATATTCTGGGCTTCATCGCCGCTGACAACAAAGGTCAGCAGCACTGATGGATGCTGGGATATGTTATAGGGCTCACCTTGATTGTGCCTCATTTTAATGTAGTCGCTACACTTGCTATTTTAATTCTTGGTAGAGAATTGAACATTGGTTAGTCATTTGGAGTAAGTTAGGTTTTTTTAAAGATTAATTGATAGTGAAGCTAAATATCTGCCTACCTTAAATAAACTAGTACAGATAAACTGTGTTCTTTAGTATAAGCTTCTAATATTGGCCAAAATGGGTGGCCACTGATCTGTTTATTGATGTATTATGTATCTTTATTTGTATTTAAGATAATGTTCACAGCAAAACTGATGTCTTTTATAATCTGACCTCAATTAAACTCAGTTTCACATAAAAATCAGCAACATCCTATCAGAGCCATAATCTGGATTTTTGAGAAGCAGGTGGCGTCTCATGGCCATGTTTGCGTTTGTGTTTGCATTGAGCAGTTGTTGAAGTCTGCCCAGCTGATTTGAGATCTTACCGGCCATCTGGAGGTCTCTCGCTCTGAGAACGAGTGCTGTTTGCTCATTTCATTTGTGTTTTTGTGCTCTACTCTCTGGCTCTCTCAGACAACGGAACGTGGACACAGCTGTGGCTGGTTTCAGACTACCATGAGCACGGCTCGCTCTTTGACTATCTGAACCGGTATACAGTGACCGTGGAGGGCATGATCAAGCTGTCTCTGTCCACTGCCAGTGGCCTGGCTCACCTGCATATGGAGATTGTCGGGACACAAGGTGCTTATCTGCTCATGTGTGACCTCAGACACAGTTACAAAACAGTTGACAGTTGCATTCACAACTGTGATGTTTTTTGTGCCAGTACTATCTACTACCGGGGTTAAAAGCGGTTAAAATGGTTTAAGTTATCAAAAACAAATAAGACTAACATGAATACAAAAATTAAATGTCCAAGATTTTTTTTAATTAGATTTTTTTAAAATATTTTTCCTGGACATCCCTGTTATTCACTGTTATTCATCTTTTTACCACAAAACTCTGTTTTTTATTACTGTTATTGTAACAGTACTAGTATAGTTGTAATGGTATTACCCTGTTGAAGCTATCAATGTACCATCTAAAACCTTGAAAGAATATTTGCATCTGCCTTGAGTGCACGGAAAACAAAACAGGACGTAATGTTGTAAAACTTTTGCATGTCAAGAGATTCACATTTATTACCTTAGTAGGGCATTAAAAGGCCTCTTTTGGCTGATATTGTGTTCCCTGTGAGGTCTCAACCTGCTTCTGTGTAGGATGTTGTCACAACACGAGGCATAGCAGATGTTAATTTGTTTGCTTATTTATAGTGAGCTGTTAATTCATCTCACAGGCTGTGCTGATTTCCTTCAGCTGATGCCAGATCAATTCTTCATCTTCAGAGCTTTGCTTATTTATCAACGCAGGCTAGGGAAAGTTTAATTAATGTATTATAGGATTGTAGAAAAATAGTAGTTTGTGTCAAAGTTTACACATCCAAATCTAAAGTCTGAGCAGTTTGGCTGATTTGAGGCTGATTTAGATGCCTTCATCACGGTCACGGAATGAAATGGTATTTTGTAAATAATTATGTCATCAACGGAAGTGTTTGTTGTAGCGGCAAGCTTCATTTACCGCCAGAGCAACTTTATTACGTTGGTATAATTGAGACATAATGCCCCATTATGCTTCAAGAGAGCATAATGCTTCGCTACGAAGCTTTTTAAGATCAATTTGACGCGGCCTGTTGTAGTATAAATTGTATAACAAAGCTTAAATTTGTTTACGACTGAGAAAAAGTCATGTTTTAGTGATGCGTTAAGTGTTACTTTTGCTTGTACATAGTGTTAAGTATGAGTGTTTGTTGAGAAGAGGTGTGCGTTTCTTTTTTAGATTTTCTAAGACAACTTCTACTGCTGACAAAATTGCATAGCAATATTAAGGGACCATAATACCATATAAACAGGGTTTGCACTAATAAGGCTAATTAGCAACCACCCACAACACCCTAGCAGCTACCTAGCAATGCCCTCAAAACATCCCAAAACACCCTATTAATCACATAGCAACACACAAAAATCACTTCAGAACACTTTGGCAACCACATAGCAATTCTCTGGCAACTACGCAGTCAATCTTATGTCTAAACTTTGCAGTCTTGGGCAGGAGAACTTAATAGGATGGTCTTCCTGTCAGACACATCGCTTTTTTCCCGAATGAACTTGAAGGTTCAGAGCAGCAACATGCCGTAGATACATGCTGAGGCAGCATTTAACCGTCAGCAAGTTTGAGCTACGAATAATGACACCATTTATTTAGCTCACGGGGGCACTGTGAAATGGTTCCCCAGGGACCACAGTGCTTGTGTAGGTGTACATGCACGGTATGGTGTGACAGTGTGTTCATGATTGTGTATGTATGTGCGTGTTTGACTCTAACCTGTCAGAGGTTTTCTTGCTGTTGTTGGTATACCAGAGATCAGTGCTAGTATTGCAAGCCTATGCCATGGTGCAATGATGGTATTGTATCATTGTATGGTATGGTATGCTAATTAGAAACATTAGATACATTACTACATGATACATTACTGCATGATCCAAACATTCCGTAAACTGTGAACTCTTTGTTGTGTTTTCTCTAATGTTATGTCCTTCATTTGATTCCAGGCAAGCCTGCTATTGCCCACAGGGATTTAAAATCAAAGAATATTTTAGTCAAGAAGAATGGCACATGCTGTATTGCCGACCTGGGATTGGCTGTGCGGCATGACTCCGCCACAGATACCATCGACATCGCCCCCAATCACAGAGTGGGCACAAAAAGGTAATGTTCCCCTGTCAAGAGACATCTTGTTTTCCTCGCTTTCCTCAGTTAACTTTAGATGACGTTTCAGCTGCTGGCTGTTTCCAGCTGTGATTTAGTGTGTGAGGTGAGTGGTAACTGCCTCAGGGAAGGCATTCCCTGTTATAGCTGTTCCTAGTTGGTGAAATGCATTGTGGGTCAGTGAAGGTGCACCCTCATCAATCCAAGGTTGGGAGAGATGCTATATTGCACTGGACCAGAGCTGTTGCTGTTTGTTTGTTAACTCTGATGGGAATTTAGGTCCATTTTATGTTGTTTCTATTTTGTTTGGATAAGATTGTTTTGTGCAATATGTTGGCCTTCCTTTTTTTCTGCATTTGCAAAGGAACATTTGTGGAGTTCTGATAGTAATATTTAATTTGGTTAAACATATTAAGTCTACATTTGAGATTACAACCCTTACTCCTTAATATAAGTTACATGCCTTATATAGCCCAAAACATTCAATAAGCTTTAACATTTACTTAGCAAAACTTAAATGCAGAGGTCTGTGACTACAGATTCTTTGGGTTTTAGGTTTGGATTTTGACAAAAATGGCCTCATTTTCTTATAATTAATCTAGCACATGACTAGCACTCACTCCAAAGCTTTGTGTAAGATCCAGTCCAGTAATTCATTTAGAGGAGTTAAAGTTACTTAAGCGACTGTTCAATTCTCTATAACTCTTATAGGCACTATATAAAGTGCCTTTAGCTTTCTTACAATTTTGTCACAAAAAGTTTTGTGATGTATTTAATATTTCTCAGATAAAATTGCAACAGATTTAATTTACAAGTTAAACAGAAACAGTCTCTCAGCTTGTGTAGCTCATTTGATTTGACAATATAATTAAGAAAAAGAATAACATAAAATTAGTGTGTTTTGCACTTCATCTCTGTGCTTTCTGAGAAGAGCATTTTAGAAGTCAATGGGGGGTTTGGCATTGTCACGTTTTTAGTTTAAAAGACATCTTGGATAACCTGCTATTATCTGGGCTCATGGCCAGAGCTCCACCCCACCAGGCTAATGAATTTAAACAGAAACTGACTTCACCCTCTGATTTTTGGGACAGATTAGTCCTTCTAATGCCCTTTACTTCCTGTGTGAGATACAAAAACACACCAACCCATGTGTGATAAAAACACACCAACCCATTATTCGACTCCTCTATAGCAGCTTGACACATTAAAGCGTCTGTTAAAAGGCTTTACCTCAGAGACTTTTTTTTGTTAAATTTCTCAGCATAAGACCCAGCAAGCACAGCTGTGTAATGAAAACTCTCTTAAGTCGTACAAAGCTTGTGATAACGGTGTCCTATCATCCTTAGTATGACCGTTTTTACTATATAACTAATAATAAGTCATATTTGTGGGTAATTTAATATAAGATTCAATTCTAAAAGCTATTTTTAAAATAATGTGTGTTCTAAAAATAACCATCACCAGATGCTCTGTTATGTGCAAAAGCTTTGAATTCATTATTTGATTCATTTTCTAAATATTACCTGATTTCCTTTTTTAATAGTCTTGTGTTGCACATCTCAGTTGATAAAATTGCATCTTGATTCTCTTATACACCTGCACATTGTTTTATGTTAGTTGTGGGTTGAACTGTTTACAGTTTAATTTATTGAAGTGTTGAGAATTTATGATAAATTTAATTGATAAATAAATGAACTCTGTTTGTTTGATTGAATGTTTGACAGGTATATGGCCCCAGAGGTGCTTGATGACTCAATAAATATGAAGCATTTTGAGCCCTTTAAGAGGGCGGACATCTACGCCATGGGACTGGTCTTCTGGGAAATTGCGAGCAGATGTTCTATTGGAGGTAACGTGGATTAATTGGATTAAATTAGTTCTGCTTCAGCAACTGCATTAGTTAAGCTTACGGTTTGCTATTGCCTAAACAAAATACCGACATTATCCGATGTGCCTTCATTCCCCTGTTTCCTTCAGTTTTGTCAGAAGTATCATATTGTAAGACACAACGTACAGTAATCTGTTGTTTAATGAGTTTCTAGAGACTCGTGTCCTTGCACATGCAGAGTTTTAACGAGTTTCTCCGCAGGCATTCATGAAGACTACCAGTTGCCGTACTATGACCTGGTGCAGTCTGACCCCTCAGTGGAGGACATGAGGAAAGTTGTGTGTGAGCAGAAATTACGACCCAACATTCCAAACAGGTGGCAGAGTTGTGAGGTAAGCGTGCCGATGAAAGATCACATTGTAAAATGTATGAACGTCATTGTATTAGAAAATAAAATTGCAATCGAAGTAGCACCTGCAAACAAATGACACTTTTTTTAAGCTAATTCCACTAATACACTTAACCAACTGGTGCCATGGTCATATTTACAATATTCATGATATAATGACAGATTATGAAAGCTTATTATATTAATACATTATATTAATTGCATTGTCTTAGACATGTTTCATGATTTTAAAACTTTTCATTAGCACAAATATTTTGCTTGGAAAATGTGCCTGTCTTGTTTTGTCTTAACATAGCATTAATCCAAGTGGCAATTTAATTTTAATAAAAAACAATGACATTAATTGTGGCTTAAGTGTCCAAAAACATCTTGGGACCACTGTACGTACTGTACACTCTTGGCTTGTTTTTCATAAAATATATCCTCTTTATGTAGACAGAAGAATTTTAATTTCCTCTGGTAGATCAATAAAGGTAATTCTCCAGCATTTCATTACAGCGTACACAAATCTGCCCTCTCTTTCGGGATAATCACATCGCAGCGGCCCCCCCGGCAGCCGACGGAGCGTTACAGAATCTTAATGGTGCTCCTCCGCCGTTTAAATTCCCACGCCTGTGCACTCCGCTGTTATTGAAGACGGGACAATCCTGTGTCTGAGCAAACCACAGTCTCTGGGGAAGTGGCGTTAGAGAAGTTTGGTGGTATTTTTACAGGTCTCAGGTTTCCCATCTGTATTGCCAAAAACGTTCATCAAACGATCCCCCGGCGGTGTCCTCTTTCTTACTTGGGAAGTGACACAATTTGATTGGATTTGATTCACGATAACGCAGCTCTGTAATCTAATCTTCCTTCACCATACAAAGGCTGCCAAACTGCGTTTCAGAGAAACTTGCTCTGAAATAAAGCCGTGTGTACTTCATCTTGTCTTGCGTTCTCATAAATAGACAGACCGGCTGATATTTCTTCCTGCCGATCAGTGTTTGAGGACTGCGCTGTTAGTGGATGACTTAGCTGCGGGATACGTGACATTTCATGTTTGGCATTTTAAGCAGATGCTATTTCTGCATTCTGCTCTTGTTTACAGGTTAGCATGTCAACATAGGTGCCTTCGAGGAGATGTTTGTCTTTGGGTGGTACTTGTTCACCTTTTCCAGAGCGATGGCAAGCCTGAGATAATATCAGTGAATGAAACGGTGCTTTTTTAAAGCTTGAATTCCCCCTAAAGGAAGTAAAAACAAAGTATGTGTTTGCGGGTAAAATAAAATTTTGAGAACAATGGGTGGGTTTAGGCAAACTCATTGTCCAATCATTGACAGATAGGGTGTTTCAAAAAATGTTTGCAATTCCATTTGGCTGGAAAATTGGAAAATGGCGTAATTCATTTTCACCCTAATCCCACTGAAAGTAAATAAGTAGGTACTATTTTATTTTAAAATAGTTACGTAATGATTAGTTGACTCATTAACTACGCGTAGCTGCTCGTGTCCACAGTTTAATTTGATTGTTTCATAAATTATTATTCATAAATGTAACAGATTCACGTTTCATCAAACATCATAAATTAAAATCCATGATGTTCTACTCATAGCTGTTCATGTCCTCAGATTCAGAATTATTTGTTTCCATGGTAGTTATGTTCACATTAATTTACATTACAACAATAGTCTAAGTTGGCAGTAGTTAATTATATGAATTATTAAAAGCGAAATATTATAATATAAATACTACATTTTACTCCTGTCGCTCCTATTGTGAGTGTTTCTGCATGATGTTGTGGTGGTCAGGTAGATAATTCTAGAAAATTTCTATAACGCGAAGGTTTTTTTAAGTCAGAATCTTTTCAGAATCTCAATTACAGTAATTCTGACTTTACATGAATGCCCATATAGTTCAGGCTTATACTATCCCAAGCTTCAACTAATCCAGCTAAAATTGTTTGAGTTTCCTAGATGATCTGACTTTTATAACAGGCACCCTTGAATGTTTTTAGGGACTAGCATTGCATTTAATTGATGGTAGTGAATTAAGCAGTACTTTTATAAAGCTTTTGTCTAGCTAGCAAGATGACCTTCTGCAACCGTTAATGTTTTGATATGGAAAGCAAAAAAATGAAAAGACTTATAGCACTTCATAAGTGGCTAGATAGCTCAGTCTTTCCTGTCTGAGGCAAAACAAAAATAATTTGATTTGCATTCTGCGATGTACTTTCACAGTGCGAGTAGAACGTGGGTGTGAGTAATTACCCCTACGAGAGCTCAAATCTCTTCAGAGATCGTTGTGCATTTTGCACGCTGGTTACAGTGTGCCGAATATAAAAAGCTCTTGCTTTGTGTAATTTGTATCCAATAAAAATCCAAGCAATGAGAAAATCTGTTGAAGCTGAGCTCTGTCAAAACTCTTGAAAGCTTCACTTTATTAAGGGCACTTAGAAGAGGATTTTTGCAGAGGTCGTTAGGAGATGATGTGCAAATAATGGAAAGAGGGCAATAGTGTCGCATTAGTATCTGTTCTAACATGTGTTTGCTGGAGTGAACCTTATCAAGGCACTTAACAGCTTGCTAAAAAGTGTTTGATGTTTAATACACTACAGCTCCTACAAATAACAAAGGCCCAAAAAGAGTTTTGCATAACCTATGACATAAACAACATTTCTGATGCACTGCTAGACTGAAAACTGTTGCTTTATATAAGTTGCTTTGAGAATGTTGTAAGTGTTTTCTGATGTCAAAAAGACATTAAGAAAGCCAGATTTATAATCAACCTTATTGGTCCAGATCTCATTGGACTGAAATTCCACTCAGCATAGCTGTATATTGAAAGACAAATGTGTTTATTTGTAGCCCTAAATGGTTTGCATTGCACATAATTTTTGCCATTTACAGTGTTGATGATACAGTCATTGAACTAGTCCCATCTCAATGATTTACTGTTATATGACAGTGCATCTGTGGGATTGTTGTGTGTGTATTTAATTTTTTGCAGCTATATGTTTTCTGTATAATATTGACTAAACCAGGTGTATATTATTTATGTTTATGCATTTTGCATAGTGACTTACCACTGTACATGTATTAATTGAGTGTGTTTCCTTGAGAATCAAACCCATGTCCTTGGAGTTGTTAGCGCCACACTCTACCAGTTAAGCTTCATTGAAGTCATCTTCCTCTCTCTCTTCTTGCATTTTCAGGCTCTACGGGTCATGGCCAAGATCATGAGAGAATGCTGGTACGCCAA
>JAZGTK010014651.1:0-13613 GCA_036877625.1 Ambastaia sidthimunki
GTGTGTGTGTGTGTGTGTGTGTGTGTGTAAATTAGGTAAAAGAGAGCAGGCTGTTTTCTACATGTGCATATGCACCTATTTTATTGTCCTCATAACATTGTTTGTCTGTTTGTGTGTACAGCACTGTTTGAACAAATGGCTCTATAGAGGTTATTGCTGTTTATTAAATGTTGGAAATCTGGAGTATTTATGTACATTAGTCTGTCCCTGAACGGTAATAGAATCTATCTAATCGTCTCAGTGTGGGCATAACAAAAAGGTTCTGAGCCTTTAAGTAAATTCACAGACTTTAAGTAAATTCAAACGCAATTATATACTTGTATAGACTTAAGAGTTTACATGACAGACCGTCTTACGTGGTTATGTATAAATGTATGGTAGTCTACGGTTAGTGTATGAGTGTGTGTAGCATTTAGAGAGAGTAATATGTGCACTTAAGAGTGAGCGTGACCAGAATAACCTCACGCATCCGTGTGCTAATGAAGCCAGATGTCAAAACCACAGATGACACCTTATAAGTGTCTGCAGCCCATCGCTGTTCAGTAACAGTAATTGCAAATAAGAGACGGAGATAAGAGACGTTTACCTCTGACCGCAGGGGAACCTCCAGTGTCCCCGTCTCCAAACTCTCCCTAATGATCGTGTGTCAGGAGAAGCCCTACAGAGAAAGCAAAAATCTCTGTAGCGTTCAATTTAATAGCATGAAGTACATGAGAAATGTATGATGTAATGATGTGGTGAATTCATAGAGGTCATAGCTTCCCTCATTACTGTTAAAGAAGGTTTTACTCGCTGTACAGCACAGAATTATTAACTGCTGGGAGAAGAAAGACGGACAGGGATTAAGACAGAAGAGACATGCTAAGTGTGCTAATGCTAGCTGCAGGTGGATAGAATGAAATCATCTCTCACATCTGCTCAGATGTTACCCGCACAGCTCGTTCTCCGCTCACCGCAGGGCCAAAGAAGGTGTTTCTCTCCATCACGTCTCCCCACATGCCAGTCAAAAGGGTGTATGAGCTGGTTTATAAGATTAGAGAGAAAGCAAACTATTCTGTTTAGTATTCCACTTGTTTATACAGAAATCTGTGTAGTGTTTTCCATGAATCATGAAATAAGGTCTGAACATTTTGGGAGTGAACTTTTCTTACAAAATGCTACAGTTGTACTTTTTAGTTACTGTGTTATGTTTTTAATACTTTAAAATGGTTTAAAAATATTTTTAGATTTTGTTTATATATACATTTTGATTGATAGTTTACTTTGAATCTTGGTTATAAAAGCTTTTTTGAAAGGGACAGGAAGTGATGTATCAGATTTCTGTCTTTTATTTCCTCGTGGAAGTTGAAGATGAGGATGAATGAGAGAGGGAGGAATGGAAGCCGGTGTCAAAGGGAGATAAAGAGGAATGAAAAGAAAGGCTGTGAATAATAGCACAGATTGGCACAGGAAATAGAGTGGAAGAGAATGCTTGGTCAGGCAGCTGACCATCCGAGCCCTGATCTAATCTCCCACTGGCTCCTGATTTGATTACTTCAGTCTGGAATTGAAAAACTTGAGGCAGCGTTCAGTCAACTGAAAGTCGCGTGTGATGCACCAGTAACAAAGCGAAACCCGGCTGTAGAATTCCTGGAAAGAGTAACATTTTTCCATGCATGACGCTTAGTTAGTTCATTTGCCAGTTGTTTTTTCCATATCTAGTGTTTGGAGGAATTTACACGTAGGAATAAACTCACGTTCAGGCACACACACACACACACACATACTGAACAAACATGAAGCTAATTAAGAATCAGACCTGTAGACATCTCTTATGTTTCCCTCATCTTGACCTGTCTTGCCCGTCTCATCATCACATTGCTTCAGTTAATCTCTCACATCAGACTTCAAATCTGAAATGATGACTTACATCACAGCACTGCTGAATCTGTATTTGAATATTATCACCCGCCGGTTTATAATCGTTTCTGTCTTTGCATAAATGAAGCTGATTCAAATCGAGAAGATTTATGTCACTTATGCAAATGTGAATCGCCTCTTTTTACATAACTGTTCTAATAAACTGCAAACTTTTTTCACTTAATGAATATTTTTAAACTCTTCATTTCAGCCCTATAGTTATAATTCATCCCATTTCACAGAAAGCTCGTACTGCCGCATTAGAATGATTTACTGTAGGATTCATACCGTACGGGAAACTTACAGTAAGTGACTGCAAATGAAAATAAATTGTGGGTGTTTTGGAGTAACTGTTATTAACGTATTAAACCCTAATCCAAAGCAGCAATTTTAGGTTGTAAGAACGTTACCCTAACATTTCACTCAAGTAACAAAAACATAAAAAATGTTCTAGGAACGTTTAAATTGTCAATTTAAATTGTCAAGACATTGTATTTCTAATAAAATGAAATTCTGATTTAAACTTAAAATATGTAGCAGTTTTAAAACGTTCCACCAACAACTTAAGAATAATGTTTTTAAAATATGATATATAACGTTAAAAATGTTCTACTAACGTTACTGCAAGAATGTTTTTGATAACTTTGAAAAACCTTTTGAGAATGTTAATCAACGTTCTGAGAACGTTCCCTATTAGCTGGGATGCCCCCGAATAAAGTTGTGTTATTTTCGTATTTGATTGTTTTAAAAGAGAGACTGCAGTTTACAGACTGATGAACTCAGAAGAGGGTGAAGCATGTTAATGTGTGTTTATTGGACCTGATGTTGATGAGACGGGTTCTGACCTCTGATTAGAGATCATCACAGACTGATGAAGAGTCTATGATGAGGAACATAAACATGTGACTGAGAAACCGTGAGAGAATTTGTTAAAAAACAACAGATGTGTGTTTTATTTTTATGCTCGTTTGTGACAAAAGTGTGATAAGATAACAGTAGCTCCATCACACAAGTCAAACCTGTGAAATCTTCAGAATGGCTGTTGTTATAGTGCAAATCATGTCAAAATAAAAAGCTGGAGACCTTGAATGCAGGTCAAAAGGGAGCGCTGTGATTGGCTAACAGAGCGTGATCTGTCTACAGCGATCACCTAAAAATGGGAGGGTTTCCAAAAATTCACATGATATGCTGCTGAGGTTAGAGGAATTTCTAGGCTGGGTTATGCTGGTTAGTGTTGGTCTGGTTAGTGGACCATTTAGTTGATTAGTTGAGTTTTAATTTTGAGATTTGATGGCATGAAGATTTTTGTTTTGAGACTTCTCAGACGTCCAAATACAGATATTAGAAATCAGATGTCTTTGCTGATAGTAGAGCCATGTTTCTGTGGCATTGAGTGATTGTGTGTTTGTTTGTTTGTGTGTGTGTGCGTGTGTGTGTTTTAGCTTTAAAAGTTCAGTAAATATAAATCCTGTTGCATTAAAAATACTGCAGGCTGTCTTTTATTCTTGTATTAACTACAGACAGCTTTCATCCCTTGATTACTTTCTGTCTGAATAAAATATCCCAATGACCTTGTCATGACCTTGTGCCCTTATCCTCATTCCCTCCTTCACAGGAAATGTTTAATTAATAGTCATTTATTAGTTACTCAGCATCATTTACATGCTTGAGAATCTTTTGACCGTTGAGCGCTTGACCAGTGATTCTGTGTCATTCAATGTTTTTTTTTTATTGATTCTTCCTGCATCACACGGCTGTAGATACATTAGATTGTGTGTCACTCTTGTAGCTTTTTACCACGAGAGAGCAACTTTCTCAAGTGTGCTCAGAAAACACAGAAGTTCTTTATAAAGGACATCAGGGTGTCATCCGGTGATTTCTCCGTTTTGTAACAGTCGTTAAAATCTGTCCTTGACTTCGTCTCATCTTGCTGTAATGATATCTCAACTTGTGATGGATTCTGGGTAAAAAACAAGGTAAGAGGTGCAAGTTTTACGAGTGACATTTTTCCATATGCCGCATATGCGTGCTGACAGGAGAATAATGATATTAATAAATTCACCAGAAACAATCCGCTTTCGTTCTCTTTGAAGGATATTAACTTTTTTATAGAATTCAGCTGCCAGAGTTTTAATGAAATGACAAAATGACAACATTTAAGGTATGTTTTATCTGTTCTGCTCCTAAAGCTGTCTGAGAACTTGAAAGAGACATTGTAATTTATTTTGAGGTTCATTTAATAGAGGAGAGGGGAAGACAGGAGGTGGGAGGAGAGGAGACATGAGGAGGTAAGATGCTGGTAGAGAAAAGGAGAGGAAGCTAGAAGAATGAAGAACAGAGGAGGAGAGGAGGGGAAGAGTGGAGAAGAGAGGAGGTTGGAGGAGGTAAAAGGAGGGGAGGAAAGAGCAGAGGAGGTGAGGTAGATAAAAGGAGAGAGGAAATGGAGGGATGAGAGAGAGATGTCACTGATTTGTACTCTCACTTAAGGGCTGTAATTACAAGCTTTTCTCTCTGATGAATGATAAGAGTTGAGGTAATGAATGAAAGCAGATATTGAATGGGGAGAGAGAGACTGGAGATGTTTTCTACCGCACTGGAAATAACACTCATTGTGCATGATCACAATAATATACCTGCAGATTATGTTTTCAGGACATGCAGAATGTTTTAAGACTTTTTAAATGGATCAACATCTTATAGAGATGCTGTTAAAGATGGAAAGCTCTTTAAATATTCCCTGTGCTATCAAAGACAAGACGGTGGGCGTGTTTGAAAGCAATCGTTATTTTTGCATCTGCTGTAACCAATCATCATACAGTCACTGAAAGTCATGCCTGTTTTTCTTTCATTCAAAATGAGGGAGAAAGAAAGAGAGAGATGTAGATGTTGGCCAGGGATGTAAGACGTGGAATAAACGTCCTGTTTGTATGACTAAGATGTTTGCCACATCCCTGAAGGGAAAGAGTTTGAAATCCGACCTTCATTTAGCCAAAACAGCCTTCAGGCTCTGGTTAGCTTCATGTGGTCTTTGGAGATTCCCTCACAATACCCTCAGTATCAGTTCTTCAGCTCACATTTGATCGTATCACGTCGCATGTGCACAGATGGTAAACAGACATCATCAGCACATCGGTATGTGAAGGGTTCAAACAGCCCCCCGCTGATGCTCACTGGAGGACTTTATATCAATCTCTCTCTCTCTCGTTAATCTCTCTTGGTCTCTCACCCTCCTTCCAGGTCCTCATCCACTCTCCTGCTGAGTTTTCTTCACTTGTCACCATGTTCAGCTCTGATCAGGGGCTGAAAGAGAGAGAAGAGATTAATGACACTGACAGAATGAGACTCCACCACTCGGTAAAACTATCACATCAGAATCTGTTGTGTTTTTTGTAGTACATAGTTGGTGATTGTCTGGATATTCTGGAATGGAACAACTTGATTTGACTTTAAACGTTTGAGGTTGTCACAAGAACTCACAAGTATTTTCTTGTGTATTTCATGATGTCAAGGGTGGACATTTTCATAAAGCTTTTTTATAAACGAAGGATCTGCAGTCTGTTCATTACTCGTGAATCTTAGTAATATTTACACACAGTGTAGGATGTTATTTCAGGTTTTATGGTGAGATGGTTTCCTCAAATCTATTTGAAAGCGTTTGACTTCAACACTCATTCTGATATTGTGTAAAACACTTCCTTGAAAAGAGTCAGAGAATGAAAAGTCGTCTCTTTTCTCTCTGTTCTTTGTCTCACGGCTCAGTATGATTTCTGATGAATGTTTCTGTCATGCTCATTAGACGCTCAGAAAAGCCTTTCAGATGTTCGTTTTCCTCCAGTTCCTCCCCTTTGTTCTCCATGTTGTCTCATCTCTGTTTGTCTTTTCTTGTCTCTACTCATCTTGTCTAGTCTCATCTTTTCTCTTGTCTCTACTCATCTTGTCTCTTTTGTTCTCATCTTGTCTTCTCCTGTCTCTCTTTCTGATCTTGTCTCTTTTTTCTCTTCTCTACACTTCTAGTCTCTCTCCTCATTTTTTCTTCTAGTCTCTACTCATCTCTTATTGTTTTTTCTGTTTTTGACTTTTTTTATTCCTTCCCCACTCTTAGTCTCTTCTTGTCTAGTCTTGTTTGGTCTCTTTCAGTCTCTATTCTAGTCTTGTTTGATCTTTCCTCTTGTTTTGTCTTCTAACTTTAATTCTCTTTACTTTTTCTTCTCTTTTCTCCACTCGTCTAGTCGCTTCTCATCTCTTTGCTTTGTTTTTTCTTATCACCTTGTTTTTGTCTCATTTAGTCCCGTCCTGGTCTTGTTTCTTGTTTCGTCTTCTCACTTTACCTTTCATCTCCTTCCACATATATAAACCATGAGTATATGAAGATAAAGAGTCTTGGATGTTGCAGTGAGACTTAAGCGAAGCTGCATAAACAGACAAGCCGTCACAGTGGAGAGAACAGGACATTAAAGCCTACAGCAGCCTTACCTAACTCACCACTGAAGCTCAGCTGGATGATAGGAGCTTTTGATGAGAAATCTAGTGAGAAATCGCAGGATGTGGGAGAAGATGCTTGTGTCTGCAGGGAAGCTACACTGTCTGAAGTTTTGTGCTCAAAGAAACTTTAAATTATGTGCAGAATTGATTTGCATAAGAATTAAAGTTGGTCCACAGTTTGATGGCGACAAGCATTTACTGGTCTGTATTAAAGGCAAAGTCTCTTTACACCCTGATAGCAAACACTAGGTAAAGTGGTCTAGATATATTTATATATTTCGAGGAAATATATATCTTTTGTGGAAGATGCATAAAATCATTGCATTCAGTCCAAAAACAAGCTTTTGGTGGTTAAAAGCTTTGGTGAGTAATTCGTATTGTATTTTACCCGCATCAGAATTTCACATTTTTGCTTTTGGATACCGTTAGTGGTGCATGTCTGGAATATTTATTACAACTAATGTGATGATTCATTCACTTTATCAAGGGCAGAAGAAGGATATGAGGAGAGCTTCAGGGTTTCCACAGAACTTTGATCCCATTAGGAAAAAATAAGCAACTCTCAGTAATATCTCTTAGTGTGAAGCTCTTTGGAGATGAATGAAGTCTTGGATCTGGAAGGACTGTTCACTGTCTGTTCTCTAAATCTCTTCCACGCAGCTCTTTCAAAGGAATTTCATACCATCTGAAGTCTTCTGAGAAGGACAGCAGGTATCTTCTGTGCAATCAGGTTATCTCAGTTTCCTTTGACTCTCTTCCAAGCTCTTGATGGTCCAAAAGTTTGGTGATGTTTTAATATCTGACGTAGATATGTCGTACTAGCTGTTTTTTCTTAGCTGTGATATTTGAATCTTTCTTGCCTTTCTTGCTCTGTGTTTTCTTATTAGAAAATCAGTAAACTCTTGATTATTGGCCGCCTAATTTATCTCATCAGGAGATTAGCCCAAATCACATTAACACTTTTAATTTTGTAATTGTACATCAACACATTGCTTTATTCCCTATATTATCCAAACACCCGCCTCCACTTTCTTTTACTTTTCAACTCTCTGTGTTATTAATTCTTTGAAGCTGTAAACATCGCATGCCTGCAGAGCTGTTAGATTTTTACTGGCCTACAGTGTGTGTTTATTTCCACAAGCTTGGAGTACAGTTTGTCAGTCTGTCTCAGGTGTTGAAATTTGCTTTTAAGACACAAACCAGGACATCTGTGGTTCCTGCAAAACCATTTTAAGACACAATACCACAATCCTGTCAGAATTGTTGTAAAGTTTCAATCTGTTGTAAAGTTAGAACTGCCTTCTAACTAACCTGGTGTGTCTGTTACATAATTTGTGATCAGTGTACAGTGAAGATTAAAGGGTCAGACCTCTTGAATGTCCTTTAAAATCCATCTGTTGATTTCTGATCTTGTTAGAAGATGAGAAAGTTTATTAGTATTTTCTTAGTTTCTAGCTCAAGCTCCAGAGATTTTCCTCATGGGATCGTATTCCAGTTTATCATCAAAGGACAGCTCATATATTTACAGAGATCTCCAAACACAGAATATTGAGTGACCCTACAACCACCCTGTGTACTGCTCCTGTCTGCTCGCAAAATATATGTTTGTGCTTTGACATAAATTGTAGCTGCAATTTAAACGTTACTGAAGTGTTCCTTTATCATTGCTTAACGTATGTGTGTGTTCTGGGATCTCTGTGTGACAGACAGATTTGTGTGATGAACTCATTGCTCAGAGCTGTTGTCACTCACGTCTTGTTTTGGTCTCGTGGCATGAGATGTATCTAGCGCCTGCTGTTATTGCTGAGGTGGCCCGCCACTCGTATATCATTGCCGTGGCAACCGCATCAGCCCTGACAGCGGAGGGAGGGGGTGGATGAGAAGCCATTTTGCTGTTTTTGCCGTGTCACGCTGTGGATTAAGAGAACAGATCAGTCTTTTATCAACTCATGCAAATAAGACGCATTTAATAGCCGTCAGAACACTGTAACCAGAGAGCTTTAGAAAACACACACACATTTATATTAATGCTTACACAGTTAGAGCCATTACAAATCATGCTCGCTCTCTCTCTCTCTCTCTCTCTCTCTTTCTTTCTCTTTCTCTCTCTCTCACCCCCACCACTACCTCACACACACACAAACACACATTTTTACTCATCTATCTAAATGTGGACATTCCATAGACTTCTCATGTTTTTATAAACAGCTAGGTTGAAACAATATAACTTAACCCTAACCCACATAACCCTAACAGAAAACTTACATATTTAGATCTCTTGTTTATTTTCAAAAGACATCATTGGATATTTCTGTCGATTTTCGCCATAGGAAAAAATGGGTGGGCACACCCATGGGTTGCTCACTGTGTCTTTGTCGAGTAAAGTTTAGGATGAATTTATTTGCTGTACAGTAAAACAAACCACATTTTGTTTCCTTTAGCAACAAACAAACAGTCCCCACTCAGTCACAGTTTCTAAATCTGTCACTCTGCATACAGATGTAACTCACCCAGCATGCATCACTGGAATAGCTCTGTTTTTTCTCACTCTTTTTCGCTTCCCAACTCCTTTCATCTCTGGATGACTCTTTTTTTTCTTTCATCATGTCAAGCGTTTCCAAACATCTGTGATGGTTCCGGATAAAAGCTTGTGACGTACAAGTCAAAATGTGTGATTGTGTTCACGGTTGCGTACGAGCATGTTGCCATTGTGTGTTTGCTTGTAAATGCAAATGCTGTTGTTTGTGGGCGTGCAAAAAACAGCATCAGCGCACATTACAGTAAAGAATTGCACGGCCCAATATGTTTGTGTGTCTTTGTGAATATGGATGTCTTTGCCCTCCTGCCTGGTGTCTGCGTGTGGGAGTGTTTATTCCGAAAAGCATGTCGCGTCTGTATATGCAAAAGCGCTGGAATGATGCATTTAAGAAATTCAGTGCATTCATAAGATAATGTGTGATCTGTTCGCATGTCATTTCTGCACTGACGGAACAAGAAAAGATATTTCCTTAAAAACATGTGATCACGTGAAAAACATGATCACATGGGTTTTCCGTGGGAAGTTACATGGAATTCACGTGTAAAGGTTCCAAAACCGAACATATCACATTTGATCACATCTACATATGAAGATTTTAGTGCTGAAAAATAGTTTTAAGAGGCGAGTGTGTGTGTGTGAGTGTACACATACAGTCACAGAAACAGAAATGTAGAGACAGCAAGAGAGACATGTGAGACAGAGAGAGAGAGAGAGAGAGAGAGAGAGAGCTTTAAACCACTGTGTATATTTTAGCTCCTGTCACTCTTTTATTCAGGAAACACTTTTAGACCTTAAATCTTTCTCCAAGTATCACTGTAAAATGTAATTTCACACTTGTACGTGGCCGATTTCATGGTGCAGTCAGGCCAGTTTCTATTTATTCAACAGCCAGTTTGTTTTAGACAGTTTTTTGTTTTATTATTGTATATTTACAGTATTTTTTTTGCATAAAATTAAATTTATTATGCTGGTTTGTGGCCTGACAGCCCCTGAACAGAGCATGACAGGAAATTATGGGGGAGAGGTGTACACATGTTGCAGGCCAGATTCAAACCTGCACTCAGAAACAGCATCACCTGCTCTGTATATGTTACTCGACAGTGCAATTATGTTGTTATTTACAGGGATGTGCAAAAAACAGCTGCCACTATTGACACATAATGTAACACCTTTTACACAGTGCAAATAACTTCTACAAAACATCTAATAATTTAAAGATGATTAACAGTCTTATTTCCTGGATGGAAGGTGAGATGTTTGTGTCTCACAGTTTGGTAGGATGGGTTTTGAGCTCATCATCTCAGGGGTTTAACTTGTCGTATGGTGGTTTCACATGGTGGTTTCATTTGAGAACTTCACTTGAACTGAGGGCTGCTTTTGAACATGATTGTTAGTGAGGTTATGTGAGTGACTAACTGCTCAGTTAGATGTTTTTCTTTGGTTTAAACTGAGGCAGGGATTTCCCGGTGAGCTGACGACTGATGTTTGTACGTTTGTTCCGCAGGATCACGTGATGGTCTCTCTGTGATGTCAGGAACGCTGCCTCACTTCCTGCAGGAACCGGATGATGCGTACATCGTCAAGAGCAACCCCATCAAACTGCGGTGCCGCGCTCGACCCGCCCTCCAGATCTTCTTTAAATGCAACGGCGAGTGGGTGCATCAGAGCCAACACACGTCACTGGAGCATACTGACCTGGCAACGGGTGAGACACAAACATAGACACTGACTCCTCCGCAAAATTATTAAGTTAAATGGGCAAAAAAACACAACATGGCAACCCACTGATTGTTTGAAAAGGAGAGTGTTTTAATTAAGCTTTCTGTGTCAAAACAAACATGTTACATTGAGTGTTTAAGCTGAGCTTTGCCATCTAACTTGGGGACAAGAGAATTGGATTTATTTCCTGTAGAGTTTAGGTCCAAACCTGATCAAACTCAGCTGAACAACCTCATTAAGGTCTTCAGGATTACTAGACAGCCAGAGGCAAGTGAGTTTGAACAGGGCTGGAACTCAACTCTGCAGGAAATGGACCTCATGGGCCAGAGTTCCCCAAACCTGATTTAAAGCATTTGAAATGAGGTCAGTGAAAAAATAAACCCAGGATGGCAGATGAGGAGCAAGAAATGTTTTGAATTCTGTATGAATTTTAGTTCAGATAAAATGTTCAGTGTCACTTCAAATGGTTATCATGCACACAGTATTTGTGTGTGCTTTGTATTTTTATGCTTAAGACTAAATCACTTGACAGACTTGATTGTGTGAACGTTTAAATCCAACTTTAGTGTGTTTAAACATGCAGCAAAAACTCTATTTACATCCATTGCAATAAGATCGTTCTGTATGGAGGACTATTTCTGCAGCACCACCCGTGTTGAGTGTTCCATATCAGTCACTTATGATAATTAAGATGCCCCCTTAGAAGGAAGCTGCCTATGTAGGCGGTAGACAGCGAGGCAGCTCAGCAGGGTTTGGAACAGAGTTACTGTCCTTCTTTTTAAAGCTTCTTCTGTCTGTTGTAGTCTGTTTGAAACACAAACACCCAGCAGTGTCTGGTGGAAGAGTCCAGAATATCAAATCCAACTCCAGCGCTTGTTCTCCGAAGCTTCTCACACTTTTTTATCTCTCCGTTCTCTCTCCATCAAGCAGTGCGCTATCTGTAAGGGCTTGAAAGAGACTGATTGTTGCATTTAATGTTTGGTGGGGCAAGTTTGTGACAGCTAAAATAAGTGATCCAGTGATGCAACAGACTGAAATAGTGATTTTTATTCTCGGCCCACCCCTCTCCTCAAACCAGTGCTTGACCCTGGTGCTTTATATTTAAAAACATTTGAAAGCTGTCTGGCACATTTCTGGCCTGTTTTTTACCGTTTGTGTTTTTTTTTTCATCTTTGTCAGTTAGTCAATAATAGAGACAGCATTTAGTTGCTGGAAAACTGACATTTTTTGGCAGAATTTGGCATGCTACATTTACAATTTTACATTTGGCAAACCAAAAGTGCATTTACCCTAAAGTCTTAACCTAAAGTTAAAGAACTAGCCTGACCAAGTAGCAATTAGTTAGGGCTAATTAGTCTAGTTACTTTTCAGGTTTAAAAACTAAACTGGTCTACCTTTTTATATAACTGACTTGAAAAAGTTACTATCAGTCTTGAAAAAACTTCTAGTAAAAAGTCTCGTTTAAGCAACGAGCCACAACTCACTGTCTGAGATTTTAAATCCACTTGCAGAAATCTTCTGTCTGTTTGGCTGTTGGGTCTCAGCGGGTTGTTGGACTGTCTAATCATCTCAGTACATCTGTGCAGTTCTGTTGATTAAGAGCGGCTCCCTCAGTCCAGCACAGACACATTCTGATCGCAAGTCCAGCGGCAAGACCCATAAATCAAATCCAGCGAGTGGGAGCAGAGGTGTCCTTGGACCGCCAGCGTTCCTGCTCAGATTATTTGTCCTGCTGGGCTGAATGGAATCGTTCACAGACGGATGGCTGGTAAATCTGTCACTGCTTTTCAAATGGTGCCATTTTATGGAAACTGGTTAAGGCTGTAAAACCACACAACGGGGGACGCTGGTTGATGCCATCAAGACAAAAATGCAGTGGACTGTAAATGTGTTGCAAATATGCAGACTTTTACACTTACACATCTCGCTGTGTGTCTGTCTGTCTGTCTGTCCATCTATGAATGAGTTAAATCATGAATCAGTACTCGTGTGTTGTTTTATTTTTGTTCGTTTGTAATTGGTTCTGGTACCAGAACAAGGAATCAGAGAGATGAATTGAGATACAAAAGGAAAGCTCATGCTTCTCTGCCTCATGTTTGATGAATACTGTCAGGAAAAGTGGCCCAGCTTGCGGGTGTGTTTCAGAATTAGCCGTTTCATCCCTGTTGCCAAACACACAGTCACAGCAGAGCTATTAACAGAGCTGGACACTCTGCTGAGATTCACTGGCAAACAACTGAACCACAAACACCAGTTTTTGCTGCAAACAGAATAATAACCTCACACACTGAACATCATTCAAAGCTTTGTTTCTGCTAATTCAACATGCTTTCATTTAAACTGCAAGCTGGAATTTTTTGCTACAAAAAATTGTGTGTGTGTGTGTGTGTTGGTGTGTGTGTGTATAAACACATACATACACATATACAGTATATACATACATACATATATATACATATATTATACATATTATAATTCAGTTGTGATGAGTTCACTGGGACTGTGATTCCAGCACATTATCACCAAAAAACATAACATGTGTTCATTCACCCGTGCATGACAGAATGTGCTGTTTAGTTGAATAATTACAAGGACTGCTGTGGCTTTTGTGCCGGTGTTTCATGTAAATGTATTTGATAGGGGCTCTGCGCACCCCAGCGCCCATGAGCTGTCACATGCTCCTGTTGCCGGGGGTGATAATCGTCACGGCAGCAATTGATAGCAAATGACTGCAGCTCTTCATGTAGTCTAGTCACGGTACACCAGCTGCTAATGAAACTCAGCAACACAGCTGAGAAGTAAAACAGTGTACCAGCGTGTACGGGTGAAAACTGTTTCCATTTTTTGGCCATCATAGGAAGAGACTCACAGGGTAACGCTAAAGCTGTTGTCATGGCGACTGGTATGGGCTGTAAGAGAGCACAAGTGCAGGTCAGGACGAAGGCCCACACGACCACGTGTCACCACTGCCCAC
>JAZGTK010014652.1:0-13613 GCA_036877625.1 Ambastaia sidthimunki
TGTATATTTGTGAAGCGAGTGCTGACAGTCTGGTTGTTAACCTTTATAGAGAAGTTACATTTCTTAATCATCCACTTAAAAGCATTATCACTGTAGCCATCAAAACACATTAACATCTTAAATATAAGTTCAAGCAATTGCTGCCAAACCTCAGATTGTCTGCTGTTAGCAACGTTCCTGTTATTATGGGTAATTTATAGATCTCCATTGTTTCTGAGGACTGTGATAGTTTTGTGCAAATAAAGGTTATAGTTATTTACATACAATGTGTTAGATTTCCTGCACCCTTACAGTCAAGTCAATTTGCCTGGCAGCCATCTTGACATGATTCAAGTTACACAGACTGTATACATTTTTTCACACCTGTATTACACAATGTTAGTTATGATGAAAGTCATAATAAAGCTTAACTTGTTCTTTCTTATCATATTTGTTTCTAAGTCGTCTCTTTTCCTTTATTTTCTCACAGTGCCAACACAGAAGCCACAAGCGTTGGGGCCCGTGGCGTTTGCGGCCCTGATCGCCGGTCCTGTGTGTGTGGTGTGCTTCATGATGGTTACCGTGTTCTACATCTGCCACAGCCGCTCGGTCATCCACCACCGTGTGCCTAATGAGGAAGATCCCTCCATAGACCACCCCTTCATCACCGTGGGAACCACGCTGAAAGACCTCATCTACGACATGACCACGTCGGGCTCTGGCTCTGGTATGTCACTTTAGTTCATGTTACCTCTGGGTAATTCCTTTCTCAATGCTAATGCATGTTTCAGGTATCAAATCCCGTCTCTTCTTTATGCCCATATCTGATTCACAAGAAGCTTTTCAGGGGATTCTTGTTATTCTAGTTTTATGCATTTATGACTCTGTATAATTACCCGTTTGTTTTTCTAAACACCTGCGTCCTTTTATATGTGCATTCCACCCTGAATGTTTACGTCTGCATGTCTACTCAGCTCTTTGTTGTCTCGTTTGTGGATCTTTATCTCCCTTTGTGTGTGTGTTTGCGGTTTGCCGAATCCCAGCAGTCATCTCACGACATCTCAGTCAGGTTTAAGGACGGGTGCTGAGTATAAAGTGCCGGTTATCTTATTGGCACGTCTTTGGCTGTACAGTTTCCACAGCAGGCTGTAACAACAGGGTAACAGTGAGGCTTTGTTCAGTCAGACAGCAAAATCCATTTTTTTCTTATACCGCAGCAAAATCCATTTTTTTCTTATACCGCTGTTTCTGTTGCGGTATAACAACAAACAAAAAGAAACCTGGAATCCAACATGTGTGAGCCTGATCTACATTAGATTAATATGCGGTTTAAAATGCAATTGAAATTAGATTAGAATCAGATTTGAGTTTGATTTTCAAAATAAAAAGTTTTAAAGCCATTTATGATGTGGCACAAAATTAAGCTTTGTCACGCGATCAACACACAGATCTGTCCAATCAGATTTGAGAATCAGAACCAACTGTTGCATGATTACACATGCTTTCACTTACCATTTTCTTTTTTGGCGACTTCACTATATAGTGAATAGTGAATGTGTATTTTAATGCATGAAATGTGCATTGTAAGTTCTGATCTGGAGCAAGCTGTGACAAATTCTTACATTAATATATCAACCCATGTAAATACAAACTACTTTTGACTACACAATCTTAAGCAGACAGATCAGATTCATGACTTGAAATGACAGAAAGTCTGTCCTTCAGATTAGATGTGAAAACAATATCAGATTTTGTACTGTATATAGTGTAACACAGATTAGTTCTGTAATGCTGCTCCTAAACTTCTTATCAGACACATGAGAACTGTAATGGAGTCCAAACAAGCCTGTAGGCTTCGGTTAAGGTCACATATTCCCAGATACCTACACTAACTTGATTTGCACAGTTAAATAATCTTTCTTGAGTATTTCAAGCCAAGCAAAGAAAATATCTGTGGAGGTGGTTGAAACTGAACATGTCCAAGGACAAGAGTCAGGCTGTAGTGAGGCTGTGAAATTATTAAAAATTACTTCAGAAAATGTCAAGCTTCCCACACCCTTAACCAAATTTATTTTTAAGGTTAAGTGTATTTTCTCTGCTATCCAAAGTGCTAAACGATTTTCGATTATTCAAACAGATAGGTGTTCCTGACCCAAACTTAAGCCATTGGTGCTGCTCAAACAAACATACATGATTCCAAATGCTTTGCTTAGTCAACTTATGAATTATTTATAAAGTACTTTTGTTTGCATAAAACAGTGTTTGCAACCCATTTTGCACTGGAATGCATTTCTGAGTTAAATGGGATATTGAGAGTAATGAGAAAAGGTAGAAAAGGACTTGAGTTTATTCATCTCTAAGCTGATTCAGAGACAGACATGTTGCTGTCGAAAGACTGCAAAGACATATATAGAATATGAAGGTTTGTTCATAATAAGACAACCAATGGGCATTAACATGATCAATATGAATCAGTTTTGATTTTGTTTTTAGTATTTTAACTTAAAAAAACAACTTTTTTTTTTTTTAACACAGCTTGTTTCTTAATTCACTTTGGTAGTCTGGTGTCTGTAGACATCTTCAGCCACATTTGATTCAGTCTGTAAGTCTGGTTTGGATTGGCGCCACAGACTTGTCTTTCTTCAGCTGTCTGCGTCTGGATGTGACATGACATAACCTCGCCGGTGAATCACATTGTAGACGTCCCTTTTTCCCGATCTTCCTCTGCTGGATTTGTCTGCACGCTTTAAGTACGTTCCACAGCACCGTTCGCTGTCTTTGCATTTCCCCGCCTGTCTGGCTGACCTTGCTGTCCCTGTCATAGGCAAATTGAATCAGTGGTTTAAAGCATGTATTACTTGAGAAGGTCACAAGTTGTTCAGCCCACACATTCTCCCACTCCTCTCCTGTTTTCATTGTTTTCCCAATGTTTTCCGGTTCTGAGCGTGCGGCATCTGGCTGGATATATGAACAGGGTTAAAAAGTTTTGTGTTTGTCATAGTTTTTGTGTTTTGAGAAAGATGTCCTTAGTATTTCAGTGCATTCACAGCATTTGTGTTCTGACTAGCGCATAACTTCAGTTATAAGTGTATTTTTGCGTCGTTGTCTCTGGCGTTATATAACATTGTTTATATTGTGGTTATAGCTTCTTTTTTTTGTTGTTTTTTTTTAATTTTGTAAAAAAAGTTTTTGCATATTACACCTTTTTGTCAAGTAGACAAGAGAAACACTGGGTTGAAATGCCTTGTCTGGTGCCCGATCTGATGTCAGTATTAGCATGTACCCGTCCGCTCTGGACCATCCAGCCACACAAGTGTTCATGTTCTGTCTGTGAGATTATTGGGCGAAACGGTAGGTTTTTGAGTGGCATAGTCACCTTTGGCTGAACACCAATTGGCTGATGCTGACCCTATCCACTGTCTCCATGGCTTCTCACTGCCCCCATACAAAAAATACGCTCCATTTAGCTTCTAATGACCTGTCCTTCTATTTTTGAAGTGGCACCAGTACTCTAAGCCCGTCCCTGAAGGCTGTAGTATAAAATGACTCACTGTAATGTTGATAGAGAACATAAACCTCTAGATCGACCGTTGAGGTTAACTGGTTTTGATTTGTTACACACAAACACACACACACACTGACACATAACACACAGTCATCACCTCTATAGCATTCCTTAATATGTTTGTACGCTTTTGAGGTTTTCTGCTGTAAATGGACCTTTACATGAAACAACATCTTAGTTCCTTTCTAAAGAGTAGCTAGTAGTAGTTTGTCGGTGTTTTTAACCATGACTCATTCCTTTTCACTTCCTACTTTTCTATGAATCGGTATATTGTGAATAATAATTAAACCTCTAACCAGGGCATTGATACATTAAAAAGTGGGGTATTTATGACCAGTTGACATGATTGCTTCTTTATGCATTAAATCATAGCTGGTGTTAATCAACAGCATCACTGTATAACTTACCGTGCTAGTGAACTAAACTGAAATGAGACGCAACTGTCTGAATTAGCTTAAAATTTTCACTTCTCACTGTTCTAATGTGAAGTTGTGAAATTGTCTGTAATTTTTGGGAATTGTCTATAATCAGGATATTAGCCGATTATCTTACTGTACAAATCTGTTGTTTGTGCTGCACTTAATTAACATAACAGACTCATAACCAGTTTAGTTGATTCCCTGATCTGATATAAGTTCTAAATAAGATTTAAATCCACTGTTTCCTGTGTAATGCAGGTATTTGCTGTAGAAACGTCTGCCCCACGGCAAAACAATCTTCTGTTTTTGCTCTGTTTCAGTGGTGAACTGCAGTCTAAATAAAATACGACGGGGAGAAAGACTGCGCAGTGTGAAATAATAAACAGAGATCACAATTTGTTGTCATTTTGTCTTTACTAGTAACGTTTCTTAACTGGTAATGCTAATCACTTTTGTAGTTATGTAACTATGAGCTGATTCTTTGTAATAAATCAGTTGAAGCAATTAATGGGCTGAATCGGTTGCATCTGGAGTACGTCATGGTCTCGACAGTTCTTGGTTTAAATGATAAAGTCACTCATTTAACCAAAAATCTTTACAGTTAATCATCTGAGAACTTTTGTGTTGTGTGCAATGTAGAAAATACTCATTTGTTACTGACTGGTTGAGCATATGGTTGATTATACAATGATGTGAAGCAGACCTCCCAACAGATTTGCAATAAATTAATATTTCAAAGTATTTCAACATTTTGATCCACAACGCTGTATCAATATTCTCATAAAAAATTTTTATTTTTATGTGCATGTTCAATGCAGATAAAGGGAAACAATATGTCAGTTTTAGGTTAACATATTGTTACATTGATGTCAGTATAGCATCATTGCTGCATCCCTGCTGATTTCCAACCCTAAGAAACACACAAAGATGTTGCAAATGTTGTTGTTGGTCCAATTACTGGCCGGTTCCTTGCAGTAGGATATTATGTAGAATCGCTGCTTAATGCTCAACACCTGCCAAAGGTGGAAAAGAAAAGCTTTCAGAGAAGATTTTTAAGTGATTTGTTTATATAAGCATAATTGTATGCTCTTATGTTTTCTCCTTATGTTTTATAATCTTTCTTATTTTTTTTTCAGGTCTGCCTCTTCTGGTGCAGAGGACCATAGCGAGAACCATCATCCTCCAGGAAAGCATCGGCAAGGGTCGATTTGGAGAGGTGTGGCGGGGCAAGTGGAGAGGGGAGGAGGTGGCAGTCAAAATCTTCTCCTCCAGAGAGGAGCGGTCTTGGTTTCGGGAGGCGGAGATCTATCAGACTGTCATGCTCCGCCACGAGAATATTCTGGGCTTCATCGCCGCTGACAACAAAGGTCAGCAGCACTGATGGATGCTGGGATATGTTATAGGGCTCACCTTGATTGTGCCTCATTTTAATGTAGTCGCTACACTTGCTATTTTAATTCTTGGTAGAGAATTGAACATTGGTTAGTCATTTGGAGTAAGTTAGGTTTTTTTAAAGATTAATTGATAGTGAAGCTAAATATCTGCCTACCTTAAATAAACTAGTACAGATAAACTGTGTTCTTTAGTATAAGCTTCTAATATTGGCCAAAATGGGTGGCCACTGATCTGTTTATTGATGTATTATGTATCTTTATTTGTATTTAAGATAATGTTCACAGCAAAACTGATGTCTTTTATAATCTGACCTCAATTAAACTCAGTTTCACATAAAAATCAGCAACATCCTATCAGAGCCATAATCTGGATTTTTGAGAAGCAGGTGGCGTCTCATGGCCATGTTTGCGTTTGTGTTTGCATTGAGCAGTTGTTGAAGTCTGCCCAGCTGATTTGAGATCTTACCGGCCATCTGGAGGTCTCTCGCTCTGAGAACGAGTGCTGTTTGCTCATTTCATTTGTGTTTTTGTGCTCTACTCTCTGGCTCTCTCAGACAACGGAACGTGGACACAGCTGTGGCTGGTTTCAGACTACCATGAGCACGGCTCGCTCTTTGACTATCTGAACCGGTATACAGTGACCGTGGAGGGCATGATCAAGCTGTCTCTGTCCACTGCCAGTGGCCTGGCTCACCTGCATATGGAGATTGTCGGGACACAAGGTGCTTATCTGCTCATGTGTGACCTCAGACACAGTTACAAAACAGTTGACAGTTGCATTCACAACTGTGATGTTTTTTGTGCCAGTACTATCTACTACCGGGGTTAAAAGCGGTTAAAATGGTTTAAGTTATCAAAAACAAATAAGACTAACATGAATACAAAAATTAAATGTCCAAGATTTTTTTTAATTAGATTTTTTTAAAATATTTTTCCTGGACATCCCTGTTATTCACTGTTATTCATCTTTTTACCACAAAACTCTGTTTTTTATTACTGTTATTGTAACAGTACTAGTATAGTTGTAATGGTATTACCCTGTTGAAGCTATCAATGTACCATCTAAAACCTTGAAAGAATATTTGCATCTGCCTTGAGTGCACGGAAAACAAAACAGGACGTAATGTTGTAAAACTTTTGCATGTCAAGAGATTCACATTTATTACCTTAGTAGGGCATTAAAAGGCCTCTTTTGGCTGATATTGTGTTCCCTGTGAGGTCTCAACCTGCTTCTGTGTAGGATGTTGTCACAACACGAGGCATAGCAGATGTTAATTTGTTTGCTTATTTATAGTGAGCTGTTAATTCATCTCACAGGCTGTGCTGATTTCCTTCAGCTGATGCCAGATCAATTCTTCATCTTCAGAGCTTTGCTTATTTATCAACGCAGGCTAGGGAAAGTTTAATTAATGTATTATAGGATTGTAGAAAAATAGTAGTTTGTGTCAAAGTTTACACATCCAAATCTAAAGTCTGAGCAGTTTGGCTGATTTGAGGCTGATTTAGATGCCTTCATCACGGTCACGGAATGAAATGGTATTTTGTAAATAATTATGTCATCAACGGAAGTGTTTGTTGTAGCGGCAAGCTTCATTTACCGCCAGAGCAACTTTATTACGTTGGTATAATTGAGACATAATGCCCCATTATGCTTCAAGAGAGCATAATGCTTCGCTACGAAGCTTTTTAAGATCAATTTGACGCGGCCTGTTGTAGTATAAATTGTATAACAAAGCTTAAATTTGTTTACGACTGAGAAAAAGTCATGTTTTAGTGATGCGTTAAGTGTTACTTTTGCTTGTACATAGTGTTAAGTATGAGTGTTTGTTGAGAAGAGGTGTGCGTTTCTTTTTTAGATTTTCTAAGACAACTTCTACTGCTGACAAAATTGCATAGCAATATTAAGGGACCATAATACCATATAAACAGGGTTTGCACTAATAAGGCTAATTAGCAACCACCCACAACACCCTAGCAGCTACCTAGCAATGCCCTCAAAACATCCCAAAACACCCTATTAATCACATAGCAACACACAAAAATCACTTCAGAACACTTTGGCAACCACATAGCAATTCTCTGGCAACTACGCAGTCAATCTTATGTCTAAACTTTGCAGTCTTGGGCAGGAGAACTTAATAGGATGGTCTTCCTGTCAGACACATCGCTTTTTTCCCGAATGAACTTGAAGGTTCAGAGCAGCAACATGCCGTAGATACATGCTGAGGCAGCATTTAACCGTCAGCAAGTTTGAGCTACGAATAATGACACCATTTATTTAGCTCACGGGGGCACTGTGAAATGGTTCCCCAGGGACCACAGTGCTTGTGTAGGTGTACATGCACGGTATGGTGTGACAGTGTGTTCATGATTGTGTATGTATGTGCGTGTTTGACTCTAACCTGTCAGAGGTTTTCTTGCTGTTGTTGGTATACCAGAGATCAGTGCTAGTATTGCAAGCCTATGCCATGGTGCAATGATGGTATTGTATCATTGTATGGTATGGTATGCTAATTAGAAACATTAGATACATTACTACATGATACATTACTGCATGATCCAAACATTCCGTAAACTGTGAACTCTTTGTTGTGTTTTCTCTAATGTTATGTCCTTCATTTGATTCCAGGCAAGCCTGCTATTGCCCACAGGGATTTAAAATCAAAGAATATTTTAGTCAAGAAGAATGGCACATGCTGTATTGCCGACCTGGGATTGGCTGTGCGGCATGACTCCGCCACAGATACCATCGACATCGCCCCCAATCACAGAGTGGGCACAAAAAGGTAATGTTCCCCTGTCAAGAGACATCTTGTTTTCCTCGCTTTCCTCAGTTAACTTTAGATGACGTTTCAGCTGCTGGCTGTTTCCAGCTGTGATTTAGTGTGTGAGGTGAGTGGTAACTGCCTCAGGGAAGGCATTCCCTGTTATAGCTGTTCCTAGTTGGTGAAATGCATTGTGGGTCAGTGAAGGTGCACCCTCATCAATCCAAGGTTGGGAGAGATGCTATATTGCACTGGACCAGAGCTGTTGCTGTTTGTTTGTTAACTCTGATGGGAATTTAGGTCCATTTTATGTTGTTTCTATTTTGTTTGGATAAGATTGTTTTGTGCAATATGTTGGCCTTCCTTTTTTTCTGCATTTGCAAAGGAACATTTGTGGAGTTCTGATAGTAATATTTAATTTGGTTAAACATATTAAGTCTACATTTGAGATTACAACCCTTACTCCTTAATATAAGTTACATGCCTTATATAGCCCAAAACATTCAATAAGCTTTAACATTTACTTAGCAAAACTTAAATGCAGAGGTCTGTGACTACAGATTCTTTGGGTTTTAGGTTTGGATTTTGACAAAAATGGCCTCATTTTCTTATAATTAATCTAGCACATGACTAGCACTCACTCCAAAGCTTTGTGTAAGATCCAGTCCAGTAATTCATTTAGAGGAGTTAAAGTTACTTAAGCGACTGTTCAATTCTCTATAACTCTTATAGGCACTATATAAAGTGCCTTTAGCTTTCTTACAATTTTGTCACAAAAAGTTTTGTGATGTATTTAATATTTCTCAGATAAAATTGCAACAGATTTAATTTACAAGTTAAACAGAAACAGTCTCTCAGCTTGTGTAGCTCATTTGATTTGACAATATAATTAAGAAAAAGAATAACATAAAATTAGTGTGTTTTGCACTTCATCTCTGTGCTTTCTGAGAAGAGCATTTTAGAAGTCAATGGGGGGTTTGGCATTGTCACGTTTTTAGTTTAAAAGACATCTTGGATAACCTGCTATTATCTGGGCTCATGGCCAGAGCTCCACCCCACCAGGCTAATGAATTTAAACAGAAACTGACTTCACCCTCTGATTTTTGGGACAGATTAGTCCTTCTAATGCCCTTTACTTCCTGTGTGAGATACAAAAACACACCAACCCATGTGTGATAAAAACACACCAACCCATTATTCGACTCCTCTATAGCAGCTTGACACATTAAAGCGTCTGTTAAAAGGCTTTACCTCAGAGACTTTTTTTTGTTAAATTTCTCAGCATAAGACCCAGCAAGCACAGCTGTGTAATGAAAACTCTCTTAAGTCGTACAAAGCTTGTGATAACGGTGTCCTATCATCCTTAGTATGACCGTTTTTACTATATAACTAATAATAAGTCATATTTGTGGGTAATTTAATATAAGATTCAATTCTAAAAGCTATTTTTAAAATAATGTGTGTTCTAAAAATAACCATCACCAGATGCTCTGTTATGTGCAAAAGCTTTGAATTCATTATTTGATTCATTTTCTAAATATTACCTGATTTCCTTTTTTAATAGTCTTGTGTTGCACATCTCAGTTGATAAAATTGCATCTTGATTCTCTTATACACCTGCACATTGTTTTATGTTAGTTGTGGGTTGAACTGTTTACAGTTTAATTTATTGAAGTGTTGAGAATTTATGATAAATTTAATTGATAAATAAATGAACTCTGTTTGTTTGATTGAATGTTTGACAGGTATATGGCCCCAGAGGTGCTTGATGACTCAATAAATATGAAGCATTTTGAGCCCTTTAAGAGGGCGGACATCTACGCCATGGGACTGGTCTTCTGGGAAATTGCGAGCAGATGTTCTATTGGAGGTAACGTGGATTAATTGGATTAAATTAGTTCTGCTTCAGCAACTGCATTAGTTAAGCTTACGGTTTGCTATTGCCTAAACAAAATACCGACATTATCCGATGTGCCTTCATTCCCCTGTTTCCTTCAGTTTTGTCAGAAGTATCATATTGTAAGACACAACGTACAGTAATCTGTTGTTTAATGAGTTTCTAGAGACTCGTGTCCTTGCACATGCAGAGTTTTAACGAGTTTCTCCGCAGGCATTCATGAAGACTACCAGTTGCCGTACTATGACCTGGTGCAGTCTGACCCCTCAGTGGAGGACATGAGGAAAGTTGTGTGTGAGCAGAAATTACGACCCAACATTCCAAACAGGTGGCAGAGTTGTGAGGTAAGCGTGCCGATGAAAGATCACATTGTAAAATGTATGAACGTCATTGTATTAGAAAATAAAATTGCAATCGAAGTAGCACCTGCAAACAAATGACACTTTTTTTAAGCTAATTCCACTAATACACTTAACCAACTGGTGCCATGGTCATATTTACAATATTCATGATATAATGACAGATTATGAAAGCTTATTATATTAATACATTATATTAATTGCATTGTCTTAGACATGTTTCATGATTTTAAAACTTTTCATTAGCACAAATATTTTGCTTGGAAAATGTGCCTGTCTTGTTTTGTCTTAACATAGCATTAATCCAAGTGGCAATTTAATTTTAATAAAAAACAATGACATTAATTGTGGCTTAAGTGTCCAAAAACATCTTGGGACCACTGTACGTACTGTACACTCTTGGCTTGTTTTTCATAAAATATATCCTCTTTATGTAGACAGAAGAATTTTAATTTCCTCTGGTAGATCAATAAAGGTAATTCTCCAGCATTTCATTACAGCGTACACAAATCTGCCCTCTCTTTCGGGATAATCACATCGCAGCGGCCCCCCCGGCAGCCGACGGAGCGTTACAGAATCTTAATGGTGCTCCTCCGCCGTTTAAATTCCCACGCCTGTGCACTCCGCTGTTATTGAAGACGGGACAATCCTGTGTCTGAGCAAACCACAGTCTCTGGGGAAGTGGCGTTAGAGAAGTTTGGTGGTATTTTTACAGGTCTCAGGTTTCCCATCTGTATTGCCAAAAACGTTCATCAAACGATCCCCCGGCGGTGTCCTCTTTCTTACTTGGGAAGTGACACAATTTGATTGGATTTGATTCACGATAACGCAGCTCTGTAATCTAATCTTCCTTCACCATACAAAGGCTGCCAAACTGCGTTTCAGAGAAACTTGCTCTGAAATAAAGCCGTGTGTACTTCATCTTGTCTTGCGTTCTCATAAATAGACAGACCGGCTGATATTTCTTCCTGCCGATCAGTGTTTGAGGACTGCGCTGTTAGTGGATGACTTAGCTGCGGGATACGTGACATTTCATGTTTGGCATTTTAAGCAGATGGTATTTCTGCATTCTGCTTTTGTTTACAGGTTAGCATGTCAACATAGGTGCCTTCGAGGATATGTTTGTCTTTGGGTGGTACTTTTCAGAGCGATGGCAAGCCTGAGATAATATCAGTGAATGAAACGGTGCTTTTTTTAAAGCTTGAATTCCCCCTAAAGGAAGTAAAAACAGAAAGTATGTGTTTGCAGGTAAAATAAAATTTCCCAGTAAAGTGAGAACAATGGGTGGGTTTAGGCAAACCCATTGTCCAATCATTGACAGATAGGGTGTTTCAAAAAATGTTTGCAATTCTATTTGGCTGGAAAATTGGAAAATGACCTAATTCATTTTCACCCTAATCCCACTGAAAGTAAATAAGTAGGAACTATTTTATTTTAAAATAGTTACGTAATGATTAGTTGACTCATTAACCACTCGTAGCTGCTTGTGTCCACAGTTAAATTTGATTGTTTCATAAATTATTATTCATAAATGTAACAGATTCACGTTTCATCAAAACATCATAAATTAAAATCCATGATGTTCTACTCATAGCTGTTCATGTCCTCAGACTCAGAATTATTTGTTTCCATGGCAGTTATGTTCACATTAATTTACATTACAACAATAGTCTAAGTTGGCAGTAGTTAATTATATGAATTATTAAAAGCGAAATATTATGATATAAATACTACATTTTACTCCTGTCGCTCCTATTGTGAGTGTTTCTGCATGATGTTGTGGTGGTCAGGTAGATAATTCTAGAAAATTTCTATAAACGTGAAGGTTTTTTTAAGTCAGAATCTTAGTAATTCAGAGTTGACATGAATGCCTGTATAGTTCAGGCTTATACTATCCCAAGCTTCAACTAATCCAGCTAAAATTGTTTGAGTTTCCTAGATGATCTGACTTTTATAACAGGCACCCTTGAATGTTTTCAGGGACTAGCATTGCATTTAATTGATGGTAGTGAATTAAGCAGTACTTTATTGTCTAGCTAGCAAGATGACCTTCTGCAACCGTTAATGTTTTGATTTGGAAAGCAAAAAAAGGGCGTCAGAGGCGGCTAAATGAAAAGACTTATAGCACTTCATAAGTGGCTAGATAGCTCAGTCTTTCCTGTCTGAGGCAAAACAAAAATAATTTGATTTGCATTCTGCGGTGTACTTTCACAGTGCGAGTAGAACGTGGGTGTGAGTAATTACCCCTACGAGAGCTCAAATCTCTTCAGAGAACGTTGTGCATTTTGCACGCTGGTTACAGTGTGCCGAATATAAAAAGCTCTTGCTTTGTATAATTTGTATCCAATAAAAATCCAAGCAATGAGAAAATCTGTTGAAGCTGAGCTCCGTCAAAACTCTTGAAAGCTTCACTTTATTAAGGGCACTTAGAAGAGGATTTTTGCGGAGGTCGTTAGGAGATGATGTGCAAATAATGGAAAGAGGGCAATAGTGTCGCATTAGTATCTGTTCTAACATGTGTTTGCTGGAGTGAACCTTATCAAGGCACTTAACAGCTTGCTAAAAAGTGTTTGATGTTTAATACACTACAGCTCCTACAAATAACAAAGGCCCAAAAAGAGTTTTGCATAACCTATGACATAAACAACATTTCTGATGCACTGCTAGACTGAAAACTGTTGCTTTATATAAGTTGCTTTGAGAATGTTGTAAGTGTTTTCTGATGTCAAAAAGACATTAAGAAAGCCAGATTTATAATCAACCTTATTGGTCCAGATCTCATTGGACTGAAATTCCACTCAGCATAGCTGTATATTGAAAGACAAATGTGTTTATTTGTAGCCCTAAATGGTTTGCATTGCACATAATTTTTGCCATTTACAGTGTTGATGATACAGTCATTGAACTAGTCCCATCTCAATGATTTACTGTTATATGACAGTGCATCTGTGGGATTGTTGTGTGTGTATTTAATTTTTTGCAGCTATATGTTTTCTGTATAATATTGACTAAACCAGGTGTATATTATTTATGTTTATGCATTTTGCATAGTGACTTACCACTGTACATGTATTAATTGAGTGTGTTTCCTTGAGAATCAAACCCATGTCCTTGGAGTTGTTAGCGCCACACTCTACCAGTTAAGCTTCATTGAAGTCATCTTCCTCTCTCTCTTCTTGCATTTTCAGGCTCTACGGGTCATGGCCAAGATCATGAGAGAATGCTGGTACGCCAA
>JAZGTK010014653.1:0-13612 GCA_036877625.1 Ambastaia sidthimunki
CTTGGCTGTGACAGGCACTAGCACTGCCTTAAATGAGCAATTGAGAGACAAGGCCTGTGTTCTTTGATCTGATGGCTCTCACAGATGCAGTTAAAGAGGAGAGAAGAGGAGAGGCACTAAAGACATTTCAACCCTCTTTCTTTCCTCTTCCCCTGCTCGTATTGATCTGCCAGTTATTGCTCACTCTGGGGCTCACTTCTGTCATGGTTGTATTCTTATTTCACCAGCCGTTTCCCTCTGGCATAGAAACTTCTTCCTTCTTTTAATTAAGTCATCCACATGCAGTAGTATGTGTGTGTGTGTGTCTGTGTGTGTACACAGCTACCTTATAAAGTATTCTTGTCCATAGAATAACTCTTATAAAACAGAAGAATAAAAACTTTTATAGTAGTTAGAAATCTAATTGAAAATACACATGTGATTAGTAATGGCTGTAACAGGTACACCTGCAGGTGTGTTTATCTGCAGCTAATAGTGTTTCACGTGCATTGCGTGTCTTTGTTATCACTGTTTATTTTGGAGGCATGCGGGAAAAGACCTAATGCTATAATAAAAAGGCAAACTGTTGGCATTTCATTACAAGAAAGAAACATTTAATTACAGGCTGTAGTTCTGCTTGGTGAACTCCTGAGGGAAACACCTGAACATTTGTCGCATTTTTTCCTTTCCAAAACACTCACTGACTTTGGCATAGAGGAAAATCCTTTTAAAAGATTAAAAAATTCACTGGGGAGAATGCGGTGAGATCCTGCTGGGATTTTTATGTGCTGTCACCTTATTTATTTATTCTTTTTATCACCTCTAAAATTAAATTCTATTTAATGTTTAATTGATCGTCAATTTTACCACAGGCTGTCATAATAAATTAAGTTTTTCAGTTTACATTTGTATTAAACTTTCTAATGTATTTACAGTATAAAATCCTTAACTGGGAGATTATATATGAATAAAATACAGGACAAAATTTCTATATTTTACTGAAATATTATAACTTCTGATACTTGCCAAGAAGAAGCAAAAGAGTAAGAGTATGAAAAGAGTAAGAGATCACAATATATCTCAGTTTTAACTAACTGCAGTAAACATAACTAAGTCTTTAAACACTAGCCTTTATTTAGCAGTTGATGGGGTTTTTGGACAGTCAGCACTCAGTCAGATATAACAAGTCTACTGATGAAAGAGATTTCTCTGACTGTCTGCATCACAGCCTTTCAGTCTGAGTGATGTGTATAAGCTATTTAAATATTGATGTGGAAAATCTCTTGCTGGTTTAAACAGAGCCAGTCCTGCTTATTTGCATCCAGTATTATTTATGTATGAACATATTTATGTATGAACAAATATGATTTATTAATTCCGCAATCCAACTTGGAGCAGATTTTCCCAGAATTCTAACAGTTGCGATTTGCCAGTCGCATTTGTACCCAAAATGCGATGCACAATGTTGAACAGTGTCTTGGGAGGACAGACAAATGTGATTACTCGTGATTGATTTATGTATTTATTTGGGTGCATGGTGTGATTGTGTTAAAGTGAATGCATGAGAGTGTTTGTGCAGTACATGTTTGCATGAGACCTCATGCAGCTGTAATGAGGGTTTCAAGCACCAGGGAGATTTGTGTAAATTTGGAGTGTGGCAATTAAAGGCAATCACACTAAAGCATCCATCAGACATCAGCAGACTCCAGACTGAATGGATGTGTGTGAAAAGATGCATTAGATGTTAGCGTCACTGCCGTCTGATGGAACTGGAAAACTGAAAGGAGATCAAAAATGCTTTTGTATAATAAAATTCACAGAAATGAGTTCCATTTCTTACATTTACAGTTCATTGCAAGTTTGTGTTTCAGTACATGTAGTATATAGATGTCTGATATACATGTAAATATCTGTTATGTAAAATTAGGGCTTTAATAAGGGCAACACTGAATATGCAGTTTGGCCTCCCTTTTATTTTTTAATGATACATATCTGCAAGGGGTATGCAGACTACACACTCAATGGTAAATGGATTTTAAAATATTTACATGGAAATTTGTTCTGCTCGTGTTTCATGAATACGGACCATAATCATGTGTGTCTAAATCATCTGCCTAGATATTCTCAGTTTCTCTCTCACTCTATGTAGCATCTACCTAACACCTCTGACTGCAAACAGTGTGTTTGTGTGTGTGACAGTTTATTTAGAAAAAAAAAGAAAAGTCATCTGGCAGGTTTGTACCCCATCTCAATGTGTCATATCTGCAGGTCCAGTGTGGACCGGCTGGTTGCATTTCACAGGTGGATGGACACATTACTTCCAAATCCATCACCGTGAGTTCTGCCTGTGAGGGGGAGACACTCAGAGTTAATATCCCCACCAATGTGCTTGAAAGATCCAGCAGCTCAGTGCACCAATTACATCTTCAGAGCTACATTCTTCCTCTCAGCCCAGATTGCTTTGTTACTGGAGTCTGGAGGCTGTCAGACAGAAGTTTGAAGTAATAGAGAATGAAAGGAGGCCAGGAGATCAGACCTGATGTAAGAGGTGTGTTTTTTGTAGAAGTGGACACAGCAGGGTTTTGGTGTGTGCAGTCAAAATAGGGTTTTACTGTGTGAAAATGCCTTTATAATACAGTAAACGAAGAGCAAAATGTGCCTCAGGCAGTGTGCAAATACAGTAATGCCTTTGCAAACTCTATCAATGATCTGTAATGAATTGAATTTGTAGCTATTAGGAAGCTTAGAAATAAGAGAGGCTGGAAAATTACATCTGCCACAATTATCGCAATCGCAAATTTGTGCTATTATCTGACGTACTTGTGTGAGCTGTAGTTTACCCAAGAGTGCCGTTTCAAAAGTCGTTTAAAAACATGTTAGGACATGGTTCATAATTATATTACATATAGATGTATGAAATACTTCAGTTTTGGCTAGGGTTGAAGAGTTGCTTGTTCTGCATTTATTGTTTAATAGAGAACTGCGCCTCGTTTAAAACACAATACGCTTTTCATGCTAAACTGTCTATCAAACAATAATGAATAATACAAGCCTGTAGACCTTAATTTCCATATTGCCAGCTTTTCTGATTTGCTGTTTTCAATGCCCCATTGTACAGACAAACAAAACTGAAATTACAGTAATCTGCTGCAGCAAGATGCAATAAATGATTAATCAGATTTATCCTGTGGTGGCAAGAGACTCGAGTTCTTGTTCAGTAGGTCATGTGATCGCTTCGCTCATTGGCTGCCAATAAAAATATTCATTTGTGGGCTATAAAAAGCCACTGTGTGCCGGCGCGCCGATCGCAGCTTCCCGTTCGGCGTGCATGCTTGTCTCTTTCTTTAAAAAGCTGAAGCAAATGTCACCTCTGTGCCTCGTTTTATTGTGTATGCGTTTTTGTCATTTTTTAGCTTTCCTTTTGTATAAAAGTGTATTCCCATAGAGGAGTTTCTGTAAAGCAGCTTAGCTTGCATGCGTGGAGAATGCATGATTTATTTACATGTTATATTTATGCCTGTTCGTGTGCTCATGTTGTGCTGCAGGTCACGCGCGGCTTAGGCTGCTAGATAACGCTGTTGTGGGAATTTGGGATCCCACCTTCACTAAGCCCATAAAGGGATTTTCCCCTGAGGCATGGGTGGGCAAAAGTAGAAATAAAGCCACGGCAAGTGACTGCCACGCCTGTTAGTGGGGTTCAGCGGCAGGATACAGGGTTCACTGAGGAGCAGAGGGTGGAGAAACGAGACATTCTCGAGTGGGGTTGCCACAACGTTGTGAAAGCCACAATGAGGTCCTGAAAACACGTTTTTTATTTAAAGAGATGGAAATAAAAAACAACCATGTTGTACAGCGTGACTGATTCTGATTGGATATGATTCTAAACATGCGACTTCTACAGTTTTGCCTTTTCGCTTCTTTTAAAACTGACAGGCTTGAACCTGAAGAGGAAGTTTGTGGAAAAAAACAACTTTATAAAATGGTTATCAAGCTCAGGCTGGCACTTCCAATTAATGTCTTGATGAGCACAGGGAACCTCATGCACCTGTAGAAATATGATGTGTTATCATATATGATGTGTTAAGGTAGATAACATCACTGAGTTGAGCCTTGTTTCCTGTTGAAGGAAGTTATTGGTAGATATGCTTAAAAACACCTGAGGCAATAGAACTTCTGTCATGTTTTTTGCAACAAAAACTGTTGTTTTACTGTGAAACTCAAATGGGGAAATTTAAGAAATCCTTCTATAGCTTTTTTCCATACAATGACTTCTCAGTAACCACATCTGTCAAGCTACAAACAGAAAAAAACACCATTACAGTACATCATTAAGTTTGGTGTGAATACAGAATCTGCATGAAAGCTTTTTTGTGTTCCCTGCCATTAGTTCCATCTACCAAACCACTGTATCCAAACCATTTCATTTATTTGAAAGACTTGAAATACAGTGCAACATTGTATATTTAATCTATATATAGCGTAACAATCTATATTTAATATATATCTAGACATTTAGTCTTTTGAACTGTGTATGTAAGATTTGTGTGAAGCTTTCTGAAAAATTATTCTTGTGTGTTCAACAAAAAATGCATGTGACTGATTTGGAACAACACAAGGGAGAGTAAATAATGACAGATTTTTTGTTGTAGTTGTTAGAAGTGTTGGACATTTTACACACTTTGGCAGGATGCTGGATCGGGTGTTTTTCTTTGCATTCTTTTCTTTGTACACGCTCCCTTACTGCAGTTTTTAAATTGTAGTTTTCTCTGTAATGATGGTGTGATATTGACCCATTGCCTTTAAACAGCAGGTCTGTTTCAAGACTGTCCAGGATTTTTTTAGGAACTAATTAGTGTGTTTTAAAATAATTCAGAAGAAAATGAAAAGCAGTGGCTTTACATTTGCTTTTGATGTATGTGCTGTCAAACAAGCTTGCTGTGACAAAGCCCTTAAGACACAAAACTCTGCTTATTAATCAACAAAGCATGTATGTTTACTAAGTTTATTAAGTGTGTGCAACTCTATGGATCACTTACACCCCTAACATTAATATCTCTCCTTCAATAAGGCTTTGAGGGGATGTGCATGCGCAGCTGGCTGTGTAGATGATGTCTAGACTTTGACACGGAATTCCGCTTCCCCCCCTGGATCTGACTGATGGTAGATGGATGTGGATCGAAGCTGATGGACCATTAGCTTCCCACTGAGATTCCCAGACTGTGTAGACTATCTTTCTCTCTCTCTCTTTCTCTCTCTCTCTTTCTCTCTCTCTCTTTCTCTCTCTCTTTCGCTGCCTTTCTCCGCACATTTTATTGGCAGGATTCTAGAACGCGTAACACTTGAAAAGCAATCGGATCACTTGATATATTGGCACTGATGGTGACAGACGGTGCTGGCTGAACACTAAACAAATACAGCTATTGTTTATCAACTCTTGAGATATGTTAAGAGGCTGATGTTGATAGTTCTGCCTACATCAACACTCCCTGCATCTTTCATGGTGTGTCTTAATCTCTTCCATCTATTTCCACTTAGTTATCCCAGCATGCACAAGGTATTCCGCCTCAGGCAAATTGTTTCGTTCTGATATTAATCTATCATTGCACAGTTAAGTCGCTGTCATGCTATGGCAAGCGTGAAGACACTTGTTACATCACAGCATTTTTGAAAATAAGTTACAGGTGTCAATAAGTTACAGGTGTCAGCCGAAACAGAGTGTTAAGAAAGACTGGATGGAAACATTGCTAATATAGCATCTATAATACAGGTTTATCAAAATATATGCAGACACACACACACCATCCTAGCTATGAAATTTCAGTAAGTTTTGAGGTTGTAGATAGCTGAAGCGATCAGTTCTTTCCTCAGCACCATGGACAGCTCCTTGTTCAGCATTAGAACCCTGGACAGCTCTGTTAGTATAATAATACACAAAACATCTCAGCACAGACTTGAAAACGTCAGTTGTGTATAGAGAATGTGTAACACTCTTGGTTAATGCTTAAAACACAGAATAATGATACACACAGATGAAATATTAATCAGTGAATGAGAAAAGTAAATGGAAAAGTGTGTTCTTATAGGTGGATTAATGGTGTTCATGGTGAGTGAACATGCTGGGGTTAACAGTAAAAAGTGTGTTTATCTTTCATTAGCAAAATTTTAATTGGTGACAGGATTAAACGTGTCTTATAGACAGAACCATATGGAACCTGCAGAACTCAACAGAAACCTCAGCAGATTTCTGCACAATTTAAATGACCAAGTTCCACGCTCCCTCACCCTTTGTGTGTTTGTGTATTAAATATTTTGACTAATTTAACAACTTTAGCTACAGTGTCAATAAATGTGTATTTCTCTGACATATGTTTTACATATTGTCACGTTTAAGTCCGTTCTGCAGTATGTTTTTCAAATATAAGAAGTTTTCTTATTATTGGCAGATTGCTTTGGGTCAGCTGATGGCATATTTAGCATAGACATATAGCATACATAACATAGCACAGATAGCATAGAGTATAGTCATTTTAGTCATTTTTGATTTTTGTATGATAAGACACTCTGAAACTGTGAAAATTAGGGGTTTCCTGGGAGCTCCAGATACCCATGAGTCAAAATTCAGTGCTAAATAATCCCTGTGCTTCTAACTGCCAGTTGGATACAGTTGGAGCCCAAATTTCCCAATGAAACTTACTTGTGTTAAACGTCATCTTTTGAGTAGTGATCTTGAATTGGTGGGGTGGTAATCTTTGGGCTTTCTCCCGTAAGGACATTCTGTCCAACTGCAGGCCTTAATCCAGCCAAACTCACTGAGTCCGGAACGTTAGTCTCACCACTGCCCTAAAAGCCTCAATCCGTCTCCTGAGCCAAAGCTTCATGTTTCTGAGTGATTTTGCGTGTCTAAGTGAATGTAATTTGCCACATTCATGGCTTTACATCTTCTTCTTTAAGTACTTACAAGATTAACAATCAGCGGTTCGCTTCAGAATGAATGACTACTTTCACAGTTTTATGTTTACTGCCCTCTCTACGGGCCAAGCAGAAATATTGTGCTTATTGTCGTTTAGCCGGATATTTTTAGCCGTATCACTTTAGGCAGACTAGAAGAAACGGCAGGTCCTTCTGCCTCGCTTCGCATTTATGTAGCCTTTGTCTGTTTTTTTATCTTAATGTTTTTTCTCTGTTTATGGCTTAGGAATTGCTCCAAATGGACTGTGTGTCTTGCCAAGCCTGTTCTTGGCTGCATTGACATGTTTCCAAATGGAAGCGGGTGAGCTGACAATGCACTACAGCAGATGAGACTGAGTGCTCCACACTGACAGTGAGAGTTAAGTGCAACAGCCTCTTACCAATGAGTAAAAGACATACTGAGAACAAACTGCTCTCAGTAGCATCTTTGGGCTGAAAGGATCGAAGAAAATCTTGTATGGGGGAGGTAGGGGTGCATTCTGTGTGTTTTATTTTATTTTTTTGTAAAAAATACTGTGACTGTGTTTATTGAGTAGCCTAACTAGTATAGAACTTGAAATAAATATATGCAATTTTATGCTGTTAACAAAATTAAATAATTTGTTAGAGTAGAAATGTTTCAAAAGACAACATCTTAAAGGCTTATGGTTATAAGTAGGAAACACATTTTTTACTGTCTTGTTAATCAGATTAGGAAATCATTACAGGTTCACCTTCTGTGCCAAGTCAGTTTGGAAACATCTGTGTTTTGCATCTGTGTTTGTTTTGCATTGTTTAATTGTTGATGTTATTCATTTTTAGGATTTGGGGTGGGAGGACACTGTTTAATAAAAAGAGATCACACACATTTCAGATTCATGTGCACTGTTTAGCATTTCTGCTTCACGATTTGGGCAAAGCAGATTTATGGTTCAAGAAACATCTGGAAATGCTCTGGGAGGTTGCCAAGAACTTTGCAATCAGGAGAACCAGTAGCACAGCAAAGAGGCTTTAGAAGATGTGCAGGCTGACAGTAAAGCTGACCGTGTTTTGGTCAGTGCTGGTTTTAAAGTGAATTACTTTAACAGTGTCACTATGCATGTGCATGGATTACTGTAACTCACTGCATGAATGGTTTGTAGAATTTGCAGAGAAACAAGGTCAATGTAAATGCCGATTGTGAACACTTTAAAAGTAATTCCACAATAGTTCAAAGTTTCTTCAGCATTGCCCTTCTGAGATTGAAACTAAAATACTAAATATTTTACAGAATACTAAAAATAACAGTAATAATTTTAAACACATAATTTTTAAGTTTTGTATTTTAAACATAAAGCCTACTGTAAAAATGTTTAGCTTTTCCCATTGAAATAGATAAAGACTAGGATTTTTTTTCAGTGACGACAAATAAGCAGCAAATCTTTAATCTGGAATGCAACACACCTCTTGCTAGCTTTGTCACAGGGGACTTTCTGGGAATGCTGCAGGTGTGTTTTCCTGCTTGTGTCTTATTAGCTTTATCTGTAATTGGCTCAGTTATGCAGACTGGGTGAGCTTGTCTGATATGCCCATATGTGCATGCTAATGTGCTGCCATCAAAAAGCATGAAAGATAACAGAGTGAAGCATTGAGCAATAATCAAACTTACACAGACGCCATTGATCAATTATAGACCCATAATGCACCACAGCACTGGTCCTGTCAATCAACCAGCAGATAAAATGTGTAATGGTGACTCGATGGCAGGCCCAAAGTAAAAACCCTGCACATGCAATCTCCATAATGGAGTGTAGCAGGCCTGTGCCACAGCATCTGTGTGCATCCATGTTTGGACTTTTGAAGATTAATGGAACATTGAGTCAAAGCAGTAGAAGGCTGTACTTAGTTCTTCCTCGACCTTATCTCTCCACTGTTTCAGGGGCAGACACTTCTTATGATTAATGTCAGTCTGTGTTTATGCTATGAGAGATGGTGTCTTTGTTCCTCATCACGTCAATCTTGAGGTGAGCTATGGCAGCCATGCGCTGATAGCATCCGAGATCTTTATTAAACCAGTGAAGATGGCGGCAGGCCTGCACTGAATGCAGTCAGAGACATCAGGGGGTAATACTATGTATGTGTATGTGTTCCTGTAAAATGTGATTTGTGGTATTTGTACTGAGGCTGTATTATAATCTAGTAAAATCATTTTCCAATGTTTTTGTAGAATTTTAGATTTAGATACCTTTTTAGTGCTAATTGCTAATTTCTTCTGTTAATTGATTTTCCTTGTCTTCCTGTTTTCTTTTATTGTTCTAATAGTCATTTTGTGATTAGCCTTTCATAGGAATTAATTATATGATAATGAAAATAATAAGCAGCTGCAATTTTAAAAATGTGATATTTCCTTTGATATCACTTGACAATGTGTTCAGTTTTTAAAGTTAATGATGAAATGGGAGTGAGTAACAGATATAGAGAAATACAGTATATAAAGTTTTGAGCTGAGTTATTGAGCAAAAGCCTGATGTTGTCTTGATTGCCTGATTGGTTTAATAAGCTTAGCCACTTCCTGTGTGCCTTGCTGAGGGGGCGGAGTCACAGGTCAGTTATAAACCTGGAGCACTACCCTACACAAACACAACTCGGACAGGACTCTGCTGAGACACCATACCACAACTTATAGGTGAGAATGTGTGATTACTATTTCAGATATAAAGAACAGGACCTGATAGGAAGGCATGCCATTGTCATCCTTCGTATGTTATTTACAAAAGGTGACAGTAATGCAGACACACTTGCACATAAAGCAGGGAGTTTACAATGGCTCACAGATGTGCAAATACAAGCGTAGGAAATTTTCTACCAACATCCCATCTTCCTGCTGCCTTCTCCCCATTCTAAACACACCCGGAACAGTTGTACAGATAGGAGGTGAGAAAGCCATTACAGATAGAGGCCTGTACAGGGCGCCGGCATGGACGAGAGCGCTCAACCAACACCTTGTTATCTGTCCTCCTCCACACACACACACTCACGTACACACACAAACACACGCCGCACGTCGTACTCCTGGAGACAATGTGGCTGCCGCTTGCCGTGCCAGTGGTAAACAGGATTTTCGGAGCGGCACGGTGCTTTTTGTGTTTGGTATTCTTCACATATCGCAGACATCTGTTTACACCCTCTTCTGGCTGATCTCTGAGCTGTTTTTCTGTGTTCTCGGCCTGATCTCTCGCATGCTTGTTTCAGCCTTTATTCGACAACAGACCTTTGGGATTTCCTCCCACGTTTCCCCCCTTTCTTTACAACCGAGAATTAGAAGGGCCTCTTTTATGTACAAATAACATTTGCTCTATCATGAAATCAGCAACATGTTTCCTGACAGTTTGATCCATTGCTTGTTTTTGCATGCGGCGGATGGTTAGACATGAAAATACTCGGCACACAGAAACCATGTTGACAGAGCTGATAATAGCTGGACTATGGATCGGCTATGATGAAGTGTTAAAGGCAATTACATTAGAGCTCCATTACAAAGCCCACAACAATGTAAGAGAGCCATTGTGTAGCTATTTCCTTGTCTCCAAAACTCTCAATGAAGCGAAACCCAACACTGTAGGCTTATTTTGATGAGGGAGGATTTATTGCGGTCCACATAGAGAGGCCTTCTCTATAACAACTTGTGACTTTTGCTGTATTTATTTGCTGCTTATTTTGGATGTGATTAATGTGCTGTAATTAGCTGGGAATGGATTGGGTGGCTTCTGGCAGGTGTTTTATTGCCTGGGCGAGTTGCACTTCCAGTGGTTTGACTGGGATGAAATGGTCAGAGGAGCTCATGGTGATTTAATTGGCCTCTTATTGAAGGGTATGACAGGCCTTCACCTGAAACCAGAGATTAATGCTTTAGACTTGTGGGTTTTAGTGGACATTCAATGTTCTTCCTGCAGCTCAATAAAGACTAAAATGATTTATTTCCTGGTTTGCAGTTTGAAGCCTGTGTAAAAAATTTTATCAGATCAGACAGAAACTTATTTTTCATTTCAATTTAAGATCAGTTTAAATTTTTTGTGCCAATTTAGGGTACATAACATATCCTCCACAGTTTTTGCAACTGACATGAATGGTGCCATTAATTAAAGTTTTTCAGTGGCTGGACATTGTTTTGGTTGGCAGATGATACAAAAATCCCAGTGTCATAGAATAATACTGATGTCATATTCAGACTCTGAACTTCTATGATGTCTAGGCATCAGAATAACATCATAAAGACACGAGTGCGTGTTTTTTTAGGCAGTATAGAGGTCCTGCATTGGGCCCCAGCCATTTCTAGGCACCAATATATCATAGAGACTTGGGTTCTTTAAACTTAAAGCCACTTAGCAACCACCCAGAATACATGGGCCATCACCAAGCAATTCGCAACTCATTTATAACTGTTGCGACAGAGTCTATATACTCAAGTTAGCTTTGTCAATAAGGTCTTATGAGACCAGTTTTGAATGTACGCACAAAGAGTAACGGTTCGTGGCGTATGGAAAGGAAAGCAATGGGCAGAGTGTGAAAAGTGTGAGAAACGAAGGGGCTGTGGGGGTGTGATCTGTCATTTCTCATTAACACCAGCTGAAGGTGTTGGGATAGGGGTACTGCTCTGCCCCTCCCACAAGACCCGCTATGATGTACATTATCACCTGTCAGCATCTCAGTGCACGTCATCCCTCCTCAGCTGTTCCCCTGTGCCTCAAAACAAAGAGGTAATCTGACTTCCTCAATCTGTCAGGGAACAGTCTGCCCTGTTATTGGCTGATCCCATTAAACTGACAAAACTGACAAAAACTGACAAAAAACTGTCTTGTTGCCAGTATTGCATATCTATCATGCAGTAAAGATAAACAGTTCAGCAAAAGCAACAGGATGTTTTTTCTTAAGAAATGGGAAACAGATATGGATTTGGGAGTATGTTAAAATGTATGTTTTTATATAGAGTAATATGACTAAGTAAACTATATGTATAAGGCACATTTAAATTCACCTTACACTGACCAAGACATTATTATATATTTCACATTCCATAACCACAATCCATAATCATGGGAAATAGGTAAAATTACATGAGTAGTTTACATGGAGTAAAAGGGATAGCTGAGCAAGAATAAGAAATTGTTTTTATATTGGCATCTAGTTAAGCAAATATTCATTTAAATTAAGTACAGGTAATAGGACAGTACCTTTATCAACATATACTGAAGCATACTTGCATCTGTCTGCCATGAAGTGTAACTTGACATGCCCATGACAATGATGTACCTCTATTGCAGGTGCTGTAGGCAGTGACTCACTGATTTGCACATTGTGATTGGCTTTAACAGGCTGCTGTCCAGACTGGCAGTGTTATTCTGAGTATTCATTTAAATACCATGTCTTCCTAATAGAAAAACCTTGTTTATTAGTATTACTCATTACAGTCACATTAACTAATGCAGCGAAGTAATATTTTATTTATTTGATTGGCAACCAAATTCATCATGTCATCCTTCTGCCACAAATAGATTATCCTTTATGTAGATGAGAAATGCAAATAAACGGACAGTAAATATTGATTTAAGTAGAAATTATTTTATAATGTATGAAGAAAGAAGCTGCCAATTGATTGGTCTGATTCTGACCAATCAGAATAAAGTATTGCAGAGAACATAATAGTTCAAAATAATAAAAGGTTTAAGCACTAAACAGAAGGTTGTTTTACTGTTTATGTGATTACCTCTACAGTATGTTTTCATCATTATCTGAATCTGTTGTATAATGACCCCGGGTCTAAAACCTATATAGATGGAAATAAGTGAAAAATAACATGAATGGAGAAGAAAAATAAAAACTTTCCCCTTTCATCAGCCCTTCTTAATCTGAGAGGATTGCAGATACCAGATATCAGTCAACTGAGAATAGTGAGTTTATCACAGAAAGGGCCTGACTGCAGTAAGAAGATCGTGGAAAAACTTAATCATTAAGCACATACCAGCACTGAGATGATGTGGCTGTTTGTACACGTTAAAGGAGGCAGGTGGCCAATATTTAATGAATTCTTACCAGAGGTAAGGCTCACAGTACTAAACACATTGTGAATGTGACAGGGCAGGAGGTATCCTAATAGAAGTTACTGAACTGAGAGTGAGTATGAAGGGATAGAAGGTTAAGCTGACAGGAAACACGTTGAGAAATTATACAAACCAATCAGCATCAAACAGCACATGAATATAGTAGTTCATTCTCAACCTCCCCACACATAAAATAATTACATTTTCATGCAGTTTCAGGCTGGTTTTGCTGGTGTAATTGATGCATAGCTGCTCTTATCAAGCAAAAATTGCCCGGCGAAAGTCTCGCTAATGTCTTAAACTGTGCTCACATTTTTCAAGACACCAAAATCAGAGAAATATATTTCTTATAAAATTCAGACCAAATGATTTAAGCTACCCTTTCAACATTAATTCATTTACAATTTATTGTTGACATACAGTGCCTCATTTGTTTTTTTAGGATAAAAATCTGAGCCAGACTTGTCACTTAAAAGAAACATTTAAGAGCTTTATTATGTCTCACAAGATGCTATAGAGCAAGGTCTGAGCAACAGAATGTTCCTCCAGGGCTTCTCTAAAGATGTTAGCTGCATGTATCTACTTATATTCACCTGTGTGTGTGTGTG
>JAZGTK010014654.1:257-13612 GCA_036877625.1 Ambastaia sidthimunki
TATAGTATCTCATAGAAAATGTTGATTCTGAAAGGTTTTCAGAATCAAACTAAAGGTTTTCTGACAAATGTAGTGGGGTGTACTCATTTATGCTGAGCACTGTACAGTTTACAGCCTGATAAAGGAGTATGAGAACCTGGGCTCAATTCCATGCCTATTTAATTATAATTATCCTTTATAATTTGATTACAATTATTATAACTTATAATAGATTATAATTATCCTATATAATGATTTAATTTATGCCTATAGAATTAATTTTTACTGATATTATTTAAAAGCTATGGCTTAGATAGTAGTGGACCACTATTTTATTATATATAAATATTCAGAAAGTTTATAATTTCATTGAACTGCAATGGGGGCTAGCTGGTACATGTTACTCCCCAATCTACAGTATAGACTACTAATAGGGAATGATTACAACTCTGTTTGTAACATTCCTCAGTGCTTGACATGACGTCACAATATCAGACCTCACAGTTTTAAATCGATATAATTATAAATCATTATTATCAGCTCTCCGTTTATATGTAACAAGAAAGTTACAAATTGCAGATTTAACATACCAGAGAACTGTTCCTTATAGTTAAGCCTGGCTTCTCCCAAAGTTTTTCTCTACCTATATGAAGTTTTGGTTCCTTACCTCTGTTGCCCTTTTGGGTCTGGGTATCTGGGCATGTCTGTCTGGGCATCGAGGTTATGAGTTTCTGAAGTTTTGGTGTTGGAATTTGGTCCCATTCTTGCCTGCTATAGGTTTTTGCTATATGGAGGGGAGCATATGTTGCTCTAAAACCTTTATATACCTTTAAGCATTCATAGTGCCTTCCAAAACATGCAAGCTGCCAATACCGTATGCACTTATGTACCCCCATACCATCAGAGATGCTGGCTTTTGAACTGAATGCTGATAACACGCTGGAGGTCTTCCTCTTTATTGGCCCGGAGGACACGGCATCCGTGATTTCCAACAATGTCAAATTTGGACTCGTCTGACCATAGAGCACTTTTCCATTTTGAAACAGTCAATTTAAATGAGCCTTGACCCAAAGGACACGAAGGCGCTTCTGGACCATGTTCACATATGGCTTCCTTTGACAGAACTTTAATTGGCATCTGCAGATGGCACAGCGATTGTGTTTGCTGACAGTGGTTTCTGGAATTATTCCTGATCCCATTTAGTAATGTCAATGACAGAATCATGCCGATGAGTGATGTGGTGTCGTCTGAGGGCCCGAAGACCACGGGCATCCAACAAAGATTTTCGGCCTTGTCCCTTATGCACGTAGATTTCTCCAGTTTCTCTTAATCTTTTGATGATGTTATGCACTGTAGATGATGAGATTTGCAAAGCCTTTGCAATTTGATGTTGAGGAACGTTGTTTTAAAAGTATTTTCACAACCTGTTTTAGTAGGCAGTCCGAATACATTACACTCTCATAGACGACTGAGACTCTTCATAAACTACAAACCTAGTATCCCTAATTAGTTTTATTAATATACATCATGCACATACTATTTGCAATAATACCATGTTTAATTTTTTAGTTTTTCTGTGTTTTATTTTTTTGTCTCAGTGTTATATGTAAAGTTGCTTTAAAGCAATGTAACTTTGTAAAAAGCTTTATATTTAATTGAATTGTTTAAACACATTTGACACATGAGCATCTACACCATGAAAGTCATTCTGACTGATTGCATCCTGCAGGAAAAAAAACACACATCAAACACAAGGCCATATCTGTAGCAGCAGTTTGTAAAAAATCAATTTTCTTTGGAAAAATATGTTCCCCTTTTCTGTTGTGTGTGATTTTAGATGTTCCAGAAGATGAGCAAAGATTTCTGACATTTGACACCTGTACCACACTGCACCACCACCTAGCTGACATTTGGTGAACATCCACAGGGCACACCCAGGTCTGCCAGTTCACCATAACTCCAACATGTATACAACCTAAAGAAAGTGCAAAATAAACAAAACACAACTACATCTGCCAACTCCATGATCATTCAAGCATTCTAACCAAGAAATGCTATTATTTACTACTACCATGAAACCTTATGGAGCCTGTATGCAGATTGTTGTACATATGACTGTGCAACAGATGTAATTAACATAAAGGTGTGAACGAAAACGTCCATACAATCAGATGATTGCAGGATGGCTTCCTGCCTATTGCAGTCATCAAGAGCAGGTCTTAAGAGTATCTGCCTTTTGTTTTTAAGGCTATTTGTTCCAAGGTATAAGGTCTGGTCACACTTGGGTTAGGAATCAAGGCCCAAAAGAATTATGGTACACTACCACCTTTAATAAACTCTTTTCCCCAAAAGCACTTAGTCTTGCTTGCTTTTATGGAACATTCTAATACATTGGTGAGACACCCAACTACTTCTAGTACAGCCAAATACAAGAAAATCTAATAACAACAGGTGTCTCCATCAGTGCTGGAGCAGATAAGACATGCAAGGCAGAACCCTGCTGAATGAGAATTAAAACACAATAATAACTTTCATCATAATCTTGTGATTATTAATACAACTTTGAAATGGAAGTATTATAAAAAGGACTTTATTTTGAATACAAACATCGAAAACTAAACTGTCTCTGCAGCTTGACACATTTATACAAAAAAACATGAAATATGTGTTCTGTACTGTAAATAAGAAGTTTTTTAAGTAAACTTGTGTTGCATATAAACAGGTCTTTTCATCGTGTTTTCTGGCTGTTTCCAGCAGTACTGGCCTCTCTGAACTGCTGTGTCCAACTCTGAGGATCTTGATCATGAAGCTGTGAAAGAAATTCTTTAACCATTCAGAACTCAAGGTAACATGAAGGAAAATCTGATGCATGTCAAACACCTCACATTCCACCCCAAACTCACTATATTTTGTGTAAAGATGAATGAAGTTTAAAACTATTTCTACATCATACTATTTGTTGCACTGAATTGAATTTAAGCTGACTTAAGCTCAACTGTCAAGGAGCATTTACTGTATTACAGTACAGCACAGAGAATAAGTCTGGATGCATTATTTTTATAACAATAAAACAGTTTTACATTGCAAAACTGAATCTCTAAGTAAAGCAATATGTTCGTTAGTTTAGTTTATTTAATAAATACGACCCAAATATGTTCTTAATGTGATTTATTGATGTTTTTAACATTTAGATGAAAGCTTTATTAACTGTAGGCTCTGTCTGTGCTAATTTAAACGAAACTATTGACACTCTTAACTGCTGCAATTTAATACAAGCTTGTAACCCAATTACCCAGATCATTAGCTGTCTATTGTATAGAGCTGTTGGCTCATTTGTATGTCAATTAACTGTGGGTGTGGCCACATGAGCTACAAAATGTTTGGCTTGCCAAAACGTTTCTTAGGATATTTCTGAAATCTGCTTAAAAGACTGATCAGTGCATATATAATTATAATTACAGCTACTGTAAAAAAAAAATATACTGGTAAATGAAAAAGCACATGTGAACAAACCTCTGCCACAAATTCCAGCAGCTTGAGTTTGGACACCTCGTTCTCGGCACGCAGACCCCAACGGAACTCATATTCCACTGGCTCAGTGTGAGGAATTCTCACATACTCCAAATATCTGTGACCAACAGAAAATCAGCTCATATTTAATATATGTTGTGGTAACAGGAGCTGTCGGATATGTTGATACATACACATACAATCTTCCCTTTTCTCACACCCCATCTACACAACAGATGATGAGTTGAGTTTGTCTACACTGGAATTGTTACAAAATTCACAGCTAATCAGCTGTAAGCTCAGGGTAAGCTTTATAGGTTTAAAACTAGTCAAATGGATGAATAGGCATATATTAAACTATAATTTTTTCCTTAATATTGCTACATCTGATATAGTCAAAAGTTAATAAAGTCCTTTGCCTGATTGCATCATACACTTCCAGTGTAGACAGCATTATATTTATCAAAATCACTTTTACATTTATTCATTTGGCAGATGCTTTTATCCAAAGCGACTTACAGTGAATTTAAGGTATACATTTTTATCAGTACTTGTGTTTCCTGGGATCGAACCCACAACCTTTACGCTGCTAACGCAATGCTCTACCAGTTGAGCTACAGGAACACTTAACTCCTGCGTTACCCTCTAGTCTCCATTTAAAGTTTCTTTTAATGCCAGACTCAGAGACAAGTTACTGATAATAAAATGTCAGGAATTGTTTGATGAAGAATCATTTCTCCTGATTCTCCTCACAACTCCTTAATTTTCTTTGGTGTGATATAAACCGTATGCTCATGGTCTCAGGAACAACAGCTCTGAACACACCAACAATCTTTCCTAGCCTGGATTCAAACCCACAACTTCTGGGTCTATCATTCTTTGCACTTACAGCCTGAGCTAATGGAAAACCTGAGTAACCAGGCTAATGTGAGAATCATCAGAGATCAGAGGGAAACACAGTTCTTCACTCACTTCTGCCGGACAAACTCATCTGTGATCACTTTCTTCACATCACCAAATTCATTGTGCTTCTCCCTGTGAGCACACACAACTATCAGACATACTGCAAACAAACTACTGCAGAATACAACAACAGAAACATAGTTTTCCACTGACCGTGGATCCACCCGCAGCTTCTTCAAGGTGTTCCACACCAGATCTAAAACACATTCAAACAACAGAAAAATTCAAACATCTTACACAGATAATCATAAATCATAAATACATTTTTAAAGATACTAATCTGTTATGTTTGATACTGTATTTTAATATTGGAAAAACTGCCAACTTTAATAAATAATTATCTATTTACATGTTAAGGATGTTTGTATTAAAAGAACATACACTGAGTCTTCAGCTATAAAATGTTGACTCTTAAGGTAATGTTTCCTCATTAAATTTAGATGATTTCCTATTAATTGAAATGTTTGTGTGGTCATACCAATATGACACCACTGTGGCTTCAATGTTATGAGTATAGGCCAATGACTACTCTTCTACTTCTACTACACGTACTCTTCTGCTTTTACTGTATTTTTACTGTACCTGGATATGTAAGGTTGAATAAGCTCAAATTTGAACCACTGATTTTGCAGTACTAAATTTGTAAAGTGAAATTCACTGAAAATTGCCTGTTGGAAAATCTTGCCTTGTATTTTTAAACAAACTAAAAAATTTTGTAAAACTAAATAATCAATGTTGATTATTGACTAAATATTTTAAATCTTCACAGCTTAAATATGCAACCACATAGAACCGCAGCACCCAAAAAGTAAGGGCTGTTAATGCAATGCATTTTTTTCAGTTTGCAGTGCAATTCAACATGCTTTTTTGCTTCAAAGACTCAAGTCATTCATTTACTTTTATACTTAAAGCAGGCAATTCACAATATAACATGACTGGATTATATTTTTTTACATTATTCTTGTAATGCATTGACATTAACTTAAAGTGTCATTTTATCTTGAATGTCACCAGTGCTGTTGTACAGAATATTAGCAAAACTGTGGCATTAGTGGTAGTTTTTAAATATCAGTTACAGCCACAGGCTACTTACTCTCTTTAACCACACCCCCTTTCATAAAGATAACACTGAGGATCACGAACAGCAGGCCTGTCTTTAGGTTTCCAGGACACCTGTGTGGTCAGAGACAAACTCAGGGGACAGAAACACCTAACTGACCTGTATTTCTTGCACATGGGTTTGAAAACCCATCAGTAGTGTGTGTGTGTTACCCACAGGCTGATAGGGTCTGCAGGAACAGCCTCTAGCTTGTTGATCAGGATGTAAATGTGATGTTTGGGATCAATCTCCACCAGCTTTAATCCAAACACCTGAAGCAAATATATCACCTCAGATTTACACATAAAGGATGACGTGTTCATTCACTTAGTATATTTTCCACCTGCTGTACCTGGTCAAATGTGCATCCCGCTCGGTTTATGATCTCTGAATAGATGGCTCTATATTCCTTTATTACATGTTTGGCAATATCTGCAGTCAAAAGCAATAAACAAATACAGACCATGTGAAGAGTTTTTAACTTTTATTCTTCAAAGGTAACATTTTTAATGTTTGAAGCAAAACATTGCAAGACAGGGATGGAGAACCTTGTTCCTCTAGGGCCAGTGTTCTGCAGAGTTTCCCCCTGCAAGACACTGGTCCTGCCCCAGGAGCAAAGTTTCCCATCCCTGTTGCAATGTAACCCAAACCTGCTCTTCTTATTGGTATTTTCTTTTGGCTTTTAATCAAGATGAACTGGACCACCTCTGCAACCTTGCCATGGAAGCAAAAAAATGTATTAACATCGTAATTAATAAAATAACAAAGGGATCAATCCTAATCCCTTACCCTAAGGAGCTCAACAGGGATGGGTTCAAACCACACAAGGGTTGGTTCACAAACTAAAACCTTTCAGTTACTAGCTCAGATCATTAACCACTAGACAAATCTGCCCTTTATATATAAAGTAAATGATAAGACAAATTGATGTCACACAAACATGTGAATGACAGTTACCTTGCGGTCGATCTGAACAGGAGTGAAGTTCTCTCTGGCTCTCTGGACCTGTGATGATGTCATCTGACTAAAATTTACATCCTCCTCATCTTCATCAGGCACTAACTGAGAGCGCTGGAGGCACGCCCACACACACGCACAATTCACAATTTAGTATGTTTTCTAAGCCATTTGGTTTATGAGGACAAAGGATGTGTTCCCATAAACCATGCTTACATTGTTATGTATGCCATTATGCATCTTCGTGTCCTTGTAAACCACATATTCAAACTCTCTCTTTATTTCCAAAACCTCAGTCTAAAGACTAAGATACAGGACGTATTAGACCCACCTTTTAACATTTGCTTGCTTAATGTTTAAATATTTGAATGACATTGTACAGCCTTACACAGATATTACACACTACCTGAGAGAAGATGGTGTTGTTTATTTCCGTGTTTCTGCGTAACTACGCACATTTCTGTAACGCATAGGTGTGTAAATGTGATCTCTTACCCTTTGAGTTTTGCTCTGAGAACCTGAAACATTTTTCCTTTGAGACATCCCAATCTGAGGAATACACCAGATACGAACTAATGAAATAAATACATGATACAAATTTAAGACAACAATCATTAGCAGCAGCTTTATTAAACACAGTTAAACTGGGCTACTGTTGACTGACTTCTACTCATCTAAACACGTGATATACATAATAATTAAAATACCAATAAAGCAGAATGATATGTTTTTAGCTACTTATACCTGTGTTTAATGTTTAATTAAAATTAACAGGCTAAATTCCCTGGAACGTACTCTACGATGACTGACGCGAAGGAAAGAACCTTCTTTTTCTTTGTAGTTTATTGGCGGTTGGCAAGCCTGCTTTTGGTGAATTACCGCCACCTGCTGAACTGGAGTGTGAATTGAGAACGCATTACATAAAAAACAAGTTTAATTACCTGTTTTAAAAATAGTTTATTATAGTTACTCATTAGCTCGTTCTATAATGCTCATTAGTTGTTCTAATGATATACTCTCTACACCTTTCTGTAATTTTGTTACAATTTTGTGTCTTTTCTATATGCTCTACACTGTAATAAAACATTTAGATAAATCATTTAGCATAAGCTTTTATCCAAAACGAAAGAGAACATTTTACGCTAGAAACCAAAAACAAACTCTACAAAAAACTACTTTTACAAGTAGGAATAGTTGCTCAACTTGCTGTTGTTTCAAGTTCATCGCCGTGCCTGCATAATTCATTGAGATGTGTTTTGGATTTTTTTTTTTATAGATACCATTTAATGCTGCATGACGTAGTTTTATCTTGTTATTATTTCTTCTGCTAAATGCCTAAATGTAAATCAGTTTTGCCATGACTCAGTAACTGCTTGTTTAATAATTGACATTGCTTCTGCATTACTGATTTTCATGTCAATTTCGACATTATTTATATTCAAAGATTCCTTAGCTTGCTTATCTTCCATCTAATTTTTGCGAATTCCAACATGATCTGGGACTGTCCAAATGAAACAACTGTCCAAATTATGGAGTCCATATGTGTATTGCAGTATTTTAATAATAAGGTCTTGTTTGCAGTTTAACTGGCCAAACTGAATGTTCTTTAATGCTGCCAATAAATCTGAACATATTATTGTTTTATCCATCTGCACCTCCTTTATCCATTGTAATATGACAATAGCAACCAATTCAGTGGTAAATACAGATAAATAATCTGGTGTTTTAATAATTACTATTAAAAAACAATACTATTACAATTGCTGTAGTTTAACTACTCCTATTCCAGTTTTATTAGGTTCTGGATCCTTTGAACCAACTACAGATACAACTGTTCAATATACTGATTTTGTCAGGTCCCCAGTCTGATTGACCCAGGTTTTTGTGTCTTGTGACTTGTGTTTTGTTGGAACACATGGACTTTGTTTTGACAGCTTGCAATTAGCTCTGCTGTCATTGTGCCGTCTACCCTGCCCCCACGTTACCTTGTTAGCTACACCCCCTTGTTACCTTGTTTTGATCATGCCCTTCACCTGCTGTCTATCTCTCTTTTATAATTTCCCTCTTGCTGTTAGGGATATCTCTGAGATCCAAATGTGGGTACAGATAGTTTTATTTCAAAAAACAGAAAATCAAAACAAACAAACAAAAAGCAGACGCACAAACAGATCTGGCACAGGCGCTGGTGAAGCAGGCAGCGGGAGAACCAGGAGGGTGACGGGCAGGAGTGGAAGCTGAGCGGTGATGGGTCGGAGGGGAAGCGGGAGATCCGGGCTAAAGCACAGAGAATCCGTCACTGAATGTAGGGTGAAACACAAATCCGGGGAAGCACAGAGGATGGGGTCTGGAGTAGAGAAAAAAAAATAAAAACAAAAGCAGAAACAAAAACACATTGACGGACCTGAAGTCTGACAGTACCCCCCAAGGATTGCCACCAGGCGCCCTAGAGGTGGAGACACCCTGTTGACGACGGTAGTCCTTGAGTGATCCAAGATGTCCCGGGACGGCACCCAGCTCCATTCTTCTGGGCCATAGCCTTCTCAGTCCACCAAGTACTGGAAGCCCCTACCCCTAGGGTGAGCGTAGAGAATCCGCCGGTAATTCGGTGTCACAGTGTAAACAGGGGAGCCATCCAGGAGACGCAGGGGTGGGGCTGGGGTAGGGGCAGGAGGGTTAAGGGGGGAAGACCGCACAGGCTTGATCTTAGACACATAGAAGACCGGATGAACCCGACCAAGAGAGGGGTTAGCCTAACTGCCACCGGGCTCAACACCTTAGCGATCCTGTAAGGTCCAATAAACCTGGGAGCCAGCTTGCAAGAGGGTACCTGGAGAGGAAGGTCTTTAGTGCATAACCATACACGTTGACCACAGGTGACTCGCCCGACCAGTCTCACTCGCCGCTCAACCGCTTGGCCGAATGGATGTATTCTAGATTCTTGTGATCCGTCCAGACCAAGAAGGGCTGCACTGACCCCTCCAACCAATGCTGCCACTCCTCCAGAGCCAGCTTCACTGCCAACAACTTCCAATTGCCAAGAAATTAGCACACGGATGTGCACCTTCCCATCATTCTCAGTGGCTGAGACAGGACTGTACTGACTCCAACATCAGAAGCGTCTACCTCCACAATGAACTGCCATTCGGGATCTGGAAAACGCCTTGACAATACAGATGGTTAGCTAGAAGCCATTGCAGAACTCTTCAGAATCTGGACGAAGAAGAACCCAGCACCAGCAGGAGACGAGGAGGGACAAATGAGGCTGGCTTTTAGCGACTCGCTAATATATTAGTCTTTAGCCTCTCTCTCTGGACCTGACAGGGAATACAAATGACCCCGGGGCGGAGAGGTGCCTGAGAGAAGGTTTATGGCGCAGTCGTAGTGCCGGTGAGGTGGAAGTTACGTGGCCCGGGACTTGCTGAAGACCAGCTGGAAATCTCGGTACTCCAACGGGACCCTGGAAAGATCAGCCGCCTCTACCTGCAACACAGGAGAAACAGACACAGGAGATGAGGCAGCACCCAGGCAAGACATAAGACAGGATGGACTCCAGGCCAAAACAGAGTGTTCCGACCAATTAACAATCAACATGAGGGTTGTGCTGAGCTAGCCAGGGGTGCCCTAAAATGATGGGAACACTAGGAGATTCAATAAGTAACAGCACAATCCTCTCATGATGATTGCCTGAGACAATGGTAACAGGGGGTGTGAAGTGGGTGATGGTGGCGAGGGGTCGGTCAGCCAAAAAGTCAAAGTCAAAGTGGAGTTTATTGTCATTTCAGCCATATACAAATACACAGTGAAACAAAACAATGTTTGTTTTGCAAATACATTTTTGCAAATTCCATGCGTCGTACAAAAATGAACTCCTCCTAGTGTTTTAATCCGATTGACATCGTATTTTGTCATTCTCATCTTAAGGCCTTTGCAATGCTACATTGCGAAGCTTTTGACTTTTCATGGGAGAACGTGACCGTGGCGGCCTGCCAAAGTTTGGCATTTTGCCATGAAAAAAAGAGTTGTAATTGAGGCCTACAATGTCTGATCGGCCCCATCCTTCATACATTTGATAAAAGTAATGGTCTAAAGACATCTACATGGTAATACTCAGTTACGGTTATAGCGCCACCTGCAGTCAACAGGAAGTGACGTGTTTTACACTACGATTAACTCTTCTAAGTTGTTGTAACTCAGGCCTGCAATGTCTGAGTATATGCTCATGTCCACCATTCACTGTTCCTAAATCTAACAGGTGGTGGTGGTGCTGGGTAGTGGCAGTGGCACTGGGTGGCGGTTGCACCGGTGCAAGGTCCCGATCATCGCTGCTTGCAACTTTAATTCTTATTATTTTTCTTGCTTATGCTTTTTCATTATTGTTCAGTCTCATGATTGTGGGGTTTCATGAATTGTTTGGTCTGTATAACCTCTGATAAGAGGGGATGTTTGTGGAAACCCAAGGTTTTATGGGATATTGTCATGAACCAGTTTGATATATCGTTGTCTGCTGAAATGTGTTCTTTAGACAAAGTTTGAACATTGAGACACACGCAACTAAGATTGTTTAATAAACTCTGTTTTTATACCATCATCACTTCGTCTCCTGCTTCTGCTCTTTTCTAGCTTTCATCAGTCAACTTCTTGGCTCGCAGAAGACTGTTTAACACTCATTTTGGGGTATTTTTAGATACCAGACAAGACTTGCTGTTAACAGGGTTTGGGTATCGACAGCTCTGCTAACAAGTTGTTCTGTTACTGGAAGAACTGATATTTCTGGCGGGATCTTGCGTCCGGGGCTGGATTCTAATTATTCTGTCTTGGCGTGGGGACTCTGATCTAACATCATAGCTCAACAAGAAATGTGCACATGTACACCATGGAGGAAAGCATTGCAGTCTTAAAAAAACATTTCAAGGCACAAGTTCCCAAGACCACAATGTTTTTCAATACTTTCAGGAAAATGTTCTGTGGACAGATTGCTCAGTGATTGAATGTCTTACATGTGTGTGTTTGTCATTTGTGTAGTCAGATCAGACCACTTTCTATTAGTCATCAATTCAGAGATCCAAATCTTCATCCTGTCATTAATGCTATAACTTACAGCCAACAGTTATAATTATTCTTAGATAATTAAAACATGATAAACTGTCAGTGGGTCATATGGATCAAAAACATTATAGTTCACTTCATTCCAACTTAAGTTAAAATGTTGAGAAATCTGCTGGTTAATTTTTTACCAGACTAAAATCAACTATATGTGAATCACCATGCAGTTCACATGATGCCCATTAGAGGTCCCGACAGTGTCTGACTGAATGAGGTTCTGCAAACTCAGGGAAATGGTGGTTAAAAGTTCATTGAAAACAGATAACACAGAAGATAGCACAGACCCTAGGAAGGTTTTCTCAGTGTGTAGACTAGAGCCTGAGGATGGATAGAGTGGAATCAGACAGAAGAGTTTCTCCGCTGAAAAACTTTCTGGCTGGAGGGGTCGGAGGCATCTGTCTCTTATTTGCTGGACATCCACTGGACACAATTAAGGTAACACAAACCCGAGGACAGAGCTGAGCAAGACTCACATTCATGAAAATATCATAGTCAACATACTGTAGGTAAATGAGATGGGACTATTTAGAGTTTCTCTTTGGAGTCTTTAACTTTGTCTGGGCCTGATACAAATTTTGATTTGCTTTGTATTTATATTTTCCTTTATAAGTTCAAACAGACAAACATTAATACACATGCAGCTGTTTTAATATTGTAATTTCACAATACTTATTCAGAATATTATTCAGTTCTGTTTTATGTGATAGAAATAACTCAGCTGCTTTTGTAGCCAAGTAGTGTTAAAAAACATTTATTTCACTGGCCTACAGTGTGTATTAATTCACAATTCTTTTAATAATTGACCGCTCATCATTCACAGAGTGGTTAATGTTTTGAGAAGTGAGAGGGTCACACAGGAGAGCTGTCACAATATTTGCTCAAGAGTTTCAGCAGTAAGAGCTTTTGTGACTGATAACTTATCCACTTACACACAGACAACAGCCACTCCTGCAGACATGTGCTTTATCTTACATCCCCTGGATTAATGTGTGTCTGTCCTCACTTCTGCTGAGAATGATATCATGTGAGGGTTTGTGTTTTCACAGGTCCGTCTGCAGACGCAGCATTGTGTTCTTTACAGAGGAACATATGATTGCTTCCGGAAAACTGTGTCTAAAGAGGTAATCGCCTGCTTTCTCTGTAGTAAAATAGATTGTTATGGAGTTGCAAACAGATATCTCTAAAATGGCTGTAATTCAATTTGGTTAAATTTGGTAACATTTAAGGAGGCTCGTACCCCTCTTAGGTAATTAGAGGGTAATCTATTCAGACTTTATACTAAAACAGTATGTACTTCTGAGACTATGCAACATTTATTCAATTAACATGGTAGCTGATAGGTATCATATTAAGCAAGATACGCCATTTAAGCTGTAAGACTCTTGTGGCATTTTTTTTACCAATCATAAACACACTGCCTGTTAATCATTTTTCATGCTTGATCAGGGGATCAGGTAGTCTAACTCAGTGGCAAAGTGCAGAGCAAGTTGGTAAAATGGCACCTACAGCATCTTTAATATGAAGGTTTTGACATGTAATACTGTTGATGTTTTATATGTAAGCATATATGCACATCACCATTATTTAATTTCGTGATTCAAACTCGTTTTGCTTTAGGACTCAATATTTACATTTTATGTCAACATGGTATTCACTTTGTTCACCTGTTCATATATTCCTTAAGTAAAGCAGTTTTGAGAAATCAGCTCAGGCTCCAAATACCTCTGAATACTTAAAAATAAAG